>JASXSY010000399.1:0-92267 GCA_034509805.1 Sipha maydis
AAAATGAGAGAAGCAATTCAAAATTATCGCTTGAGCAACAAGCAAAAAAAATGAAGTTCAGATTCATCAACAAATTCCCACCATGCAATGTTGGCGACAAAGTGAGTCAAACTACCACAAGTAGACAGAAGTAAGGGTGATCCACAGAATGTACTCTTTGCGGTTGTGTCTATAAGTGATAATCAATATTACGAACTCGCTAATAAAAATGGCACTCTTCATCAACTTTATTCCAGAAATCAATTCACTGTATGCTCTGAACCATTAATAGATATTTTAGAAGTTTTGGCACAAAAAAATCTTTGTGTGAAATAGCTAATGAACAATCTTTTTCCGGTGGTCAAGGTTTTAAGAAGTGTTTATGTAAAACTAAATGCTTAACAAATAAATGTAAATGCAAATCAGGGGGAATACTTTGTAATTCTAAATATCATCCAAACTCAAATTGTTCTAATAAATAATTGTATTTCGCTATTAAATTTTAATTAAGTAAACAGTAAAATTATTCAAATATATAATTTATAGTTTAATAGTAATAATAATAAATATTTTTTTTTTGAATTAGTATAATTTGGTTTTTGCTACTAGAAAGACTTTGTATAATCTGTACCATTTTAAGTGTTTGATGCGTTGGTCATGTTGTACCGAAGTTATAAGCTTACGATTATAGTTATACGAATACATTATCCACAGCACACCGGATAATGTATAAAGTTATTGGATACTACATATTTAAGGTGGATATTGTATACATTACACTGTTCGTATGGATGAGGTTCACATTACCCGGGTAATATGTACACTAACCGTTTTTGTACTTCATCCGTAACATATACATTATATATGAAAATATTATATTTATATATAATATAAATAATATAAACATTTACATTTATATATTTAAATGTTGTATTAAATGTAATATTCAATTTTTATTTTATTATTTTATCTTTTATCCGTTTTTCGAGTTTTGTAACCGTGGTCGTAATCTCATCAACTGTTAAGCCATATTGACTAAAAAATAAATGGGCTGAATATTTCCCAAAAGTTTTTCTTCAATTAATATGAGTGGAAAGCGCATTCATTTAAGTGGTGTTGAATGTTTATACTAAATACTAATAGTTTTATAACATTTAAAATACAGATGTTACGATATGTTATTAAATACAGATCAATTAAACAATTTTAACGCTATTATTTATATAATTTTTTTGCGATGGTTAAAATGGTACAACGGGTTTTTAAAGGGCGGCATTTTCGAACCTGCTCCAGGCAGCATAATTATTAACCTAACACTTATTACGTGACTATTCCTTTTATAGGAAGCTTTAGTTGTTTTTTTATAGCTTAGTAAGAAATTGTTTATAATATAGCATTTAAAGACGAATACATTTAATATAATGATTTATTTAAAGACTTAAAATACGTATATTAATATATTATTATTTTTAATATTTTATGAATACTTGATTTATTACAAAAATTTTGTTTTAATTGAAGTACATAATATCAATGTTGAACGAGCGTTTGACGTGGCCTGTAGCAATCGGAAATTGCGGCGGATACGAATGATACGGGCATTTCGGCGGATCGCAGATATTCACTTACCGTCACGACAAAACGCGAATACACGACCAACCCTCTTTCATTTCCTGTTGATGGGAGTGCCAGGACGGGAAACCGACCGTGATTGAATGGCAGCTGATCGAGATTTAGACGGCCAGGGGTGTATTGTCATGTTTCTCGAGTGTAGAAGTCTGTAGAAATTTGCCGCTTTAAATAGCTATAATAGTAAACCGTACTGAATTATAATTTTATTACTTATGATAAAGTATATATTAACTAGGTAAATAACAAATAACAAATTTTATTTAATTCTATTCTAAAACTAAAAATACTAAAACATAATTTCTTAGAATTTCAACCATTTTCATTAATAATTAATAACAAAATGAAGCCCGTGCTCAGGAATCGTCCAAGGGAGGGGTTCAAAATTATATATGTTACGTTAAGCGAAAAGTAAAAAAAAACAAAAAAAATACACATTGAAATATCTATGATAAAAAAATACTAGGATCAAAATCAATAAATGTTAATAAATGTCTAAACAGCTTAAACGACTGACTCCTCAGTGAAAATACGTTTTATCGATGATTGTATTTGCAACGATAATCGATAATAGGTATATGAATTAATACATGAATTTTCAAGTAGGTTTTTTTTTTATATAACGATAATTAGGTGTATTTTTAGTAAAAATGTATATAAAAAGATTCTTGATAGGGGAGTTAGAACCCCAAACTCCCTTGCGCATTAGCTTGAACAAAATACTGTACACAAATTTGCCGTTGTAGACAGCTGCCTACGGCGCCTGCATACGGCACTGTAGACCAGTGTTTCATAAACTGTGTTCCGCGGAACCCCTGGGCTCTCTGGAGATCACTTAGAGTTTCGCGAAACTCAAGTTTTTTGTTTTTTTCAAAATATTAAAAAAAAAAAAATTTAAAAAATTTTACGAAAGACCAGAGGTAATTTACTAATGGGAAATAGTCGTGTTAGACTTGCACATTTAAAAAATATTATTATAATTAAATTTTACATAATAGTCAATGAAAGTATGTAGTGGAGGATAAATAGTAATATAAACGTAATAGTGTATTGAATTTATAGAATATAAAAAAAGGTAGAAAAAATATCGTCGATTACGAAAAATTAATACGTGCCACGTGTCCACATAATTCTAACATATAAAATTACGGTTTGGTTTCAATACGACTGTTGACCGTGCCCTACGATTTTCATACAGGAAAATAGGGGTATTCTAATTCATAGGAGTTCCATTTAAAAATGTATTATTGTTTAGTGTTCCATGATCTCGAAAATTTTAAGAAACACTGCTGTAAACGACGATGGTTTTTCGAAGTGAACCACCGAACGTTAACAATCACAGGGCATCCTGGTGTATTTCACCCTCTATGGTAGGCAAGTAAATATATTGTGTTTTGTTGTTGGGGGACAAAAAATGTTTGAAAATTCGAGATTCCTTACGACGTACTGTTTGGACAACCGGTTTATTATTACTATTACTATCACTGTTTCGCAAGCAAATGGTTTCGTAGTATACAGGGTCGAGTGACCGTTCGTGCAGTGTGTGTTAGTGTACCGTCAAATCGTAGATTCCCGACCAGTGTGAACAAACATCTCCCACCAGGAGTATCAAGCATCGCGTTATACGTGCCATCGGTGTTTTATACGATCTCCGGTCCGTAAAGCGTGCAACGATCACTGCACAAAATAACGATCAGTAGTTTCGTGTCATCGTTTCAACGCTGTTGTCCAAAGGTTTGGATTCGCTACGTGGTGAGTATTTTATTATCATTTATTTTTTTAACGTATCGCGTGTTTCTTAATGAACCCGTGGTTGCCGTAATGTATCGTGATTATAATGAACCTAATTATTATGAGTTTTTGAATTTTATTTTTTCAAATTTAAGTATACGAACGCTTTTAACCTAAATCGAATGCGCATACTCGTATACTTGACACAACCAGTGTACGTACAGTATCGCATTTCATCTATAAACGCGTTCCGGGGCAATATGACATTTTTGTAACACGTCGATACCATTATTTTGCTTCAATGAAAATTCATGAAAATATAGTACCGTGTTCTTTATACATTCGTGATCTTGTATAATCGTTTAAGTATGAGATTTTAACAATACTCTACAAAATATTACGAAAATGTATTACCTTTTTTATTTATAAAACTTTAAATTATTATACCTAACACTTGTAAATTGTAAATACATTTTTCTTTATATTAATTAAAACATATAAACCGAAAATTGAAAACGTTTTATAAGCATTAGATAGTAAAATATTGAAGAAATTGGGAATTTTAAAATATTTTAATTACCTATATCATATTACATATTTGGTCGTAATTATCTTAATATGTTCGGTGGCTGCTTGAAACATTTACTGATTACTTATAAAAGCATTTCAAAGACACATTATAATTTTTGAATTATTTCAATTACATTTCGCTGCTTATAGACACTAGATATTCTTTATTCTTCCCAAATTTTGATCAGTTATTTTAATTTAATACTTAATTTAATACTTGCAAATTTAAAGCTATCGTTTGATACAATTTTCAAAGTTCTGGGACAGCTTGGGTGGGCTAACTTCCTAACATTGAAAGCTCTTACCGGCCGCTCGAATTACTTGCAAATTCTAAAAACAGACTTGCAAATTATTGCTAATCATTAGCTTTCGTTTGATACCAATTTCAAAGTTCTGGGTCAAAATGGGTGGGCTACGTGAAGTTGGCCCAACTTTTAAATTTTTGGTTCCACGGTGAAAGTTTGGACTTGCGAATTCTAAAAATGGACTTGCAAATACTTGCAAATAACTTGCAAAATAATGGCATAGATTTTACAAAAATTGAAATACTTAGGTGGGCCAACTTCACGAACGTGAATTGCTTGACACATTTCTGCATAATTTGTTGTGACTTATGCGAAATATGCGATACGAGCGATCTGCGCGATTACAAGAGCGCACTCGATGCGATTATCGTGCGATTATTATTATTATTGTTTATGTATTAATTGCTTATGATAAGTCGTTTACTGATGTGTGCGCAGTTCATTGGTTACCTTTTTCTTTTTAAAAAATGACCACAGACTTTTGTTTCGAAAATTATAGAGTTCAGGATGTTATTAAATTCCACCAACTAATTTAATACTGAATGCCACCATAGTTAAAACTGTATATATATATATATATATATATATAAATAATATAATACAACGAAAAAAAAAATGTAATTATGCGCAATCTGTGCGACGCGACTGCCAAGCGATCAGCATTGCCGGTCACACGTGTCGTCCGTCGCTCGCGTCACAGTCACGTCGCAATCGAGTTATTATCAAATTGCATCAATAGTGGATCCCGTTCAATCGCTAGTAAATCGCTCGTAACGCATTTATCGAATGAATCGTGTCACCTCGTGTGCATTACATATCATAATGCGCTCTATTCCGCTTAATGATGGTCGTACGGAAAAGATTCCGGTTCGACGCACTGTTGTACCGTTGGTCGGTGGTTACGGAAACACGAAACGCGGTTTGGAGCCCGTCACGCATTCCATTGATTCGTGATGATCAGAAACTGCGTGGGCATTAATCGTACCGCATGTCCACCCCTCCCCCCACTCACCCCCGCTACCGACGGTGCACCGATTGCGATGTCGTCCGTGTTGATGACGACGAATGACGATGTATTTTTTCCGCCCCAGGTTCTCTTCGTCACCGGCGACCAGCACAAACACCGCATCAGAGAAGCTGCGAACATGCAAATGGCAATTGTGACTGAGGCCCGCAGATGCTGCCGCAAGCTGTTGCGGATCTCCGGAAAGGATGTTACGGTGAACCGGAAAGACACGAGCCTGTGGCTGATCGCGGCCAAGTACGGCCATCTGGACTGCTTGCGCGCGGCCTACAAGCTGGGTGTCAAGTGGAGCAAAAAAACGTGCATCATGGCTGCACGCCATGGCCAACTTGATTGTTTGCGGTTCGCCCACAAGATCGGGTGCCCGTGGAACGAGAGAACGACCGCAGCCGCCGCAACGCACAAGGACGTGCAATGTCTAGTCTACT
This sequence comes from Sipha maydis, assembly GCA_034509805.1. Lineage (NCBI taxonomy): Eukaryota > Metazoa > Arthropoda > Insecta > Hemiptera > Aphididae > Sipha > Sipha maydis. Next base: position 5,667 of record JASXSY010000399.1, read on the forward strand.
TGAACAAGAAGGGGTGCCCGTGGAACGGCAGGGTGTGCGTCGACGCGGCGGAACGCGGCCGCCTGAAGTCCCTGAAGTACGCGCACGAGCACGGGTGCCCGTGGGACGAGAGCACCACGCTCATGGCCGCGGCCAACGGTCAGCTCATGTGTTTGCAGTACGCGTGCGAGAATGGTTGCCCGTGGGACGAGGAAACAGTCACCATAGCTTTGCACCACGGCCACTTGTCATGCGCTAGATACGCCATGGAACACGGTTGTCCGTTTGTGTCGTACGATGATCGATCTTACGAATACCGTGAATTTCCCTTGCCCGTGATAATGATATGATTTGTGAGTCACAGTTTGTGAAAATTATAATTTTTTGACAGAATTCAGTTCATATACTTTACGGTTTTGGAAAATATTTAATCGTTGGGGTTAAAATTCGATTCGATTATTATACATGAATTCAAATAATACTTTCACAGAAATTACTATTTTAATAAACACATTTTTTCGTGGCTTAATGATTTTTCTTTATTTATACCTCCTTAAGTCATAGATAATAAGTGTGGGTGTAACGTGCCTCTAGTAAATAGCCTTTGTAACGTAGCTTGGTAAGAATATACCGTACCATAAAGTAAAAAAAAAATTTAATCGCATCGCTCGACATAATAATAATAACTCTTCATCACACTTTTGTTTTAAAATAATTTAAGTACCTAGTTAGTACTCGAGAATATAAATTCCATATTTATTCGACTGTTTTCTATTGTTCTTTTTCAAAACAAAAATCATGGAAACTAATTAAAGATTAAACATTTTTAATTAGGGTATCCTAATTATAATATAATATTTTATTTAATATTATAATATTATAATATTTGAAGTATTAAAATTCGAGGAGTGTTGTCTAGTAAATTTTTTCTCATGGGACTAAAAATAAGATCTACAAAATTTGAGCTAATAAAATGTACTATTAGTTTTGTTACCGGGAAAAGTTCATTTATTTAAGTTTACAACTATTCTAGGGATAAATTTATTTTGATTTTTATATGCTAATTGAAATAAAAAAAATTTAAAGAACTACAGTTTATTCAAAATCAGATCGATATCCGGCGGCCAAGTTGTGCGCATGAACATGGCTTTGTTTTTTGACTTGGCATGACGCGGCACCAACGACGAGAGCGCAGCATTATTCTATCGACTGCCGATGTGTACAAATAATTAAAAACGCTTTGTGTTACGATGACGATTTTCTATAGAGATGACGCATGACGCGCGTACGCACATTCACCTAGCACAGCCAACGCACAGGTGACGGAAGCCTCGATCACATGATCGATGGCGGGGATCCTGTCTGACTGTCGCGAACAAAAACTGATCGCCGTCGGGTACCGATCTCGTTTTGAAAGAAGTATATACTCGATTTACATTTAGAAGCGAACCAGGTGGCGACCAGTTTTAGTCGGCGGCGGGAAAGTTACGCCCAAATAACCCCCTCCACTGTATCAGTCGACTGATCTACATTTAAAGTATATAATGTGTTATACATATATGTGCCATACATATACGTAACAGCATCGTCTACAACAGTATCTTCAAACTAAGGGTCGCGAAGCTTTAAGGTTTAATCATCATAAGTGTACTGTTTAAAATTTAAAAAAAATCCCTATTTATTTATATATTATATAATATTATAATATTTTATATTATGTAAGGTATGACACAAAAAAATTATTTTACACGATAAAATAATTGTCCAGTAAACCGTACTATTTTATATTTGTAGTAGATAAGAATGGTAATTAAAGCCGCAGCGTTGTCACGCGTTAAAATAACAAAAGAGTACATCGGGCCTTAATCAATAAAATATCCATTTATTTGTCCATAAATATTATAGATTATTTTTATAAACTATTGCTGTTGTCGTTGTGTTCAGAGTTGATATCGTTGTAGTATAATTTTTTTTTGTTTCATTATATATATTTGATAAAAAATTAAGTATCAATAACATTAAAAAATTAAAATTTTTAATTTATTCTGTTATAAAAGTACTTCTACTATAGCATACTAAGACATTAAACAATTTGAACTTTTTTTTGGCTTACAAAGCTGACATGAGTCGCAAAAAATGTATGATAAGAAAATTGGGTCGCAAGACAAAAAGATTGAAGACCACTGGGGTACTAGGTATGAACAATACCTTTCAAATTATGTGTATACATCGTCGTCAATACTAAAGAGAAGGTCGCTTTCGTCGGCGGTGGTTATAAGCTACAAAGTGGGTTACGAAGTCACGCCCATGCGCAGAAGACGGCTGCCCGGGACGCTTCTGAACAAGAATCCAGTATAGGTGCTATTGAGTTTATTTTTACATTAAAAAAAAAAAAAAAAATTCTATATCGGCAATGTAATCGCGTTAATCTAATAGATATCATGTTGTGCTGTTTTTTAATATTTTCGTTCTAACAGTGCACTTCATTGCGTCAATATTTGCTGTTTACCTCAATATAAATATTATAATAGTCTAAATAGTTATTATTTATATTAAAGATTTATAATGTTATCATTTAGAAAAGAAATGTATTAAGATGGGCGTCATAAGCACCAAGTAATAGATAGCGGACGTTCAGATCATGACCAGTCGCGCATTCGAAACAACTTCCTCCACCAGCCGCTCGCATTGGGGACCTGTCTCACATCTGTATACTAAATACTTCACGCAATAACAGTCGTACAATTGTTTCGAAACAATAAAACTCACTCAACCACTTTGTATAGTCATAAAATTATGTTATAACAACGTTGCGAGACACACCGCACACGTCGCACAAATTATAGAACTCAAATACTACAATTTAAAATTGTATACTCGTTTATTTTTATTTTATTTCTAATAAAATTATTTTAATCGTTAAATATAATTAATATAAAATAACTACACTGCTCAGAACAATATTGAATGGACGCGCCACTACAGCACAGTGTATACAGTTCACTTTTGGAACAACGCTGTATAACTGTGAACGAATGTTGAGGAACCAATGAAAAACCGCCAGCGCGCAACGGACTCTAAACGGTCCGCATCTTAACGTCCGCCGAGTATACTAAATGGAGATCGTTTACGGGTTTTGTTTTATAACATGCGAATTGTTGGTTTTAACTTAGACATTAGTGCGAATTTAGACATTGAAGAGTGTAATATTTTTTGGAAAAAAGCCCGGATTCTAACCAAAGGGCTTTATAAATTTAAGTTGTACGAAATATGACAATATTTTTTAAAATTATTAATAGAACGAGTGAAGTTTTAATTAGTAATAAAAATGAGTTAGTTTAATGTAACATTTTATAGTTACATTTATTTTAGAAAAAATAAATTTGACCAATTTTAGTAATATACGTTTTTTGTATCTTTGATATTTAAAGAGATAATTGTCAAAAACATAAAATCGAGTATTTTTCACTAAATGTTATTTTCCTCTTGATTTTTTTAAGTTTCTTCAAAAAAATATAAGCTGTGCGAAAAATTAATTGGATCACTATTTTTAGTAAATAAAAAATTTTACAAAAAGCTTTTGATAACTTTTAAAAAAATCAATACTCTACATTAATATGTAAAAAATTACAAATTTTTACATTCTCCTTACACTTTAAGCTTAGAGCAAGCCTTGTTAATTATATTATATAAAGTTCAAAATTTGTAGATCTTATTTTTAGATCTACTAGAAAAAATTCCCAGGTAACACTCTTCGTATTTTCAAGAAAAAAATCGTTCATACTGTACATAATTTATAACTTGAAATTTTCACAGCATGTAAATAAATATAACAAGAAACAAGAACATCGAACTAAAAATAGACATAAAATGTCGGATATTATGATTTGTACATTGACTTGATGTGCATAGATAACTACTTCTTTGGTAGTTGGTTCTAGAAATATTTTTGTTAATCATTTAAGAACCACAAATGTTCAAACATTTATAAGTTATACATCTAAGCTTAGGAATGAGAATTTAAGATTGTAAAATGTACAAATATAATATTTTATTCGTATATATAAACATTTTAATAGATATACAACACTATACAACAGCACACCAGCATTTCATCATATTTTTAATGAGTAAACGCAAAATAATAAATTATAAAAATTAGTAGGTATACTGAGTTGACCTTATATTCCACAATACATGACTGAGTATGGTTGACTATCATTACTGGCAAAGGTGAAGCAAGAGAAAAATATATGACTTCTAAATGATCTTGGAAAATTTTAAATTTATAATAGGTAAATTAAGGTAAGTAATGTACATTGATATTTTAAAACCAAAAGCTCCTATCCGAAACATCAATATTCGACATTCAAGTATATATCAAAAATATATCAAGAAAAATATTTATATTTATAATCAATCCAAGGATTGAATATTTTTCATTGTAACAGTTTTATAAATGTGCACTTATTTAGCATTTATTTAAATGTATGTTATATATTAAAAATATATTTTACACAATTTGTACATGAATCATATTGGTAATAACCTAAACATAACTCATAGCTAAAATATAAGTTTTGATCAATAGTTGTCCAAGGTTTCCATTTAATGTTTATTCTACATGGATTTTTAATTTGGACATCATGAACCTAATTGGTATTTTAAATTTCATAAAATAGAACAATCTAAAAAAAAATAAATGTAAAAGTATTACATCCCAAATTTATGAAGCTATGGCTCGTTATATATATATATAATAAATTCATTTTTCCAATATGATATTTTATTAAACTCAACATAAATTTAAATGATTTTAATTATAGAAATAGGTAATAAAAAAAGTATTTAATGTCTACAAATCAATCATGTCATAACATTTTGTATAATATTTATTAAAAAGTACATTGTTCATGGAATATCAGCACTGACTTATACATTGATTCATTTACTTGTATATGTATAATTTAACTATTCATTAATTTGTTATAAAGGTAAGAATATTATTGAACAATATTGCATAATTTTTATATAATGTTAATACATTTACATGTATAATAAATTGAATAAATATTTTAAATATGTAAATAAAATAAATATTGCATAAAATCAAGTCTGGGTAAATTAATGATATTGTTTTACTCAGTTAAGTTGATTTAGTTTATTTTAAATTATGTTAAAAATTAAGTTAATTTACATAAAAATCACATAAATTAAGTTAAAAATATTGTTAATTTAACTTCAGTTGATAAGTTAATAACAAAAAAAAAAAAAATGATTTACATTAAGTGTTGATGTAAGTGATATTAATGATAAATAAATATACTAACAATTTACAACAGACCTTCATTAACACTAATGATTATTATAATGCATAAACATTTTATTGAAAAGTATTTTCTATTTCACCATAATTAGAGTAGAAAAATATACATTTCTTCATTGGATTGCTTATAAGCACTCAAATGTTAAATGTACAGTAATTTATATATTGTTTTCTTTTCTTTTTTTTTTATTCATTTTTCATACAAACATATATGATAAATATAATTTAAAAAAGTATTCTTTTTAATGCTCAATAACAGTATGAAAACTAAAATAATTATTGCAGCTTAAAATGTAACTATAAAACTATACAGACAATAAATGTATACAGTAGATTAAAAACATTAAAATAAATACATAACCTACTTTGATTCCCTGTTTGTCATACAAAAATATTTTGTAAGGGGGTAGAAGTACAATTAATTTCCCGATTCTTTAAAAAAAAAATTATATATTTACTAGAATATGTACAGAACCATATTTGATAGGCACACTTATACATACCAAAAAAAACCTTAGTAATATTGAGAAAAACAGATTTAATCAATAAAATTGTTGTCAAGATTCAGCATATATACGGTTTTATCCAATTGACAAAAATTAATTGTTAATTCATAACCATTTTAAAAAATTACAAATATAAAATAATTTTGATTAAACTTATACTATTAAATTTGATAATATTGTATTGTCATGGATAATATTATTTTAACAAAATATCTGATTAATGCAATAAAATATTTCATTTATACAACCAAATGATTGATAAACAGATCACATAAAATTTGTTGTTAAGACTAGGTATTAGTTTTATTATTTTGATAAAACATATTTGTTGCTAATAAAATTTATTTTTTTTCAATCCAACAAAACAAGTAAATTATTTAAATAACAAATATATTTAAATAAAAATATTGAAAAAATTACTAAATTTCATACATTTTCTTACTTAATATATATTTTAAAATTTTATTAAACATAAATATATAATAACATAATGAAGTTTACATAAAATATACTATATATATATATAAATAAAATTAACATTAATTTTATATCATATTGGCTTAATGCTATAGAAGACTCATATCCATATAATAACTAATACACTAAATAAGTAAAAAGTTTATATTCAATTGTAGCTATATAATTAAATTAAATTTTATAGTTAGAAACTACTAAATTACACAAATTATAATACATTTTACTATAGATATACATCTTAAAATGATAATAATCACTTTCTAACTAATTTTACATATTGATTTAAACAATTTTAATCATAATTTATGGGTCTGATATGATTTCCCGACACTCGAATGCCCGACACTTCAATTGCCCGACAATACTTTTACCCGACATTACATTGGCCCGACACTACATTTGTCCGACAATACTTTTACCCGAAACTACATTAATCCGATAATATATTTTACATTTATTATGTATTCCATATTATTAATATAGAATAATTCAAAAAAACCAAAATCAGACAAATATTTTATCATGGATAATATCGTTATATATAATATATATGTAATATAAAAGTAAGATAATAATTTAATTTATAAATAGAGGGTTGGCACAGACGTTTTTAAACTCTCATTGGAAAATGTCATGTTGGTGTTTACACAATTTTAGAGGAAATTAAAAAAGAACAAATTCAAATGGAACGAAGAGCCGAAGATATAATTCGTGAAAGGGCACATGCTCCAGCTCGTAGAGAATACGCTGAAAGAGAAAAACGTATTAGTGCAATTATAAATGATAGGGAAAATCGATCACACTTATAATTTCTAAGGGGAATCGCTCATAACATTAAATTATAAGTAGTATAATGTTTTTATTATCATTAATTTTTGACACATATTTATTTATGATACTTAACTTGATATGTCAGAGAAATATTTTATAATTAGTTGTATAACTTTGAATATAAGATTAATTTGTAAATAACATAATAAAATATAATATTTTATTGAAATTGTAAATAATTTTTGACACAAATTTATTCATAATTTAATTTGATATTGTCGGGCAAACATAGTGTCGGGCAAATGTAGTGTTGGTCAAATGTATTGTCGGGAAAATGGTGTCGGGCAATTAAGGTGTCGGGCAATTGAATATCGGGAAATTGTACTGATCCCATAATTTATAACAATTAAGGAAATACATTATATAATTTAAACCATGCAGTAGCTACCATGAGACGCATAGTATTTTTTATACAACATAATATAATATATAGGTACGATAATAACATTTATAGTATATTTAATTATCCAGTTCTGTTTTGTAAGTCAAAAATTAACTGATTTAGATTGAGATGGAGTCAATAAAATTTAGTTTTGATATGACACTAATATTTTTGTATAAATTGCCATATAGCACGCAATTCTATTGGGTACTCTTATATTAATATTAGTATTTTATTAGATAGTTACTTATTTTAAAAGCTTAACTTGGATTTTATATGTGTACCATGTATTAACTAACAGCATTGGGCAATCATTTTATCAGTTGAAAAATTTGTACCTAGTTGAAAGTTAAAATTAAGATGAGAGATCATGTACGATTTACTAATTTTTCAATAATTTTTTAGAAAATACTAGTTTAAAATAATTTTAATTTAATTAATTCTTTATTGATAAAAAATTAAAAAAATTAATAGCATTGGTTAAAAATAATATTATACAAATACTATATCAACAAGAAATTTCAAAAGAATTTTTACATTTTTCTAACTTTAATTTTTTATATTTTAAATTAACCCTTTTAGACTTGACAGTTTTGTGTATTATTATAAATTATTTACATTCATGAATCCACGAATAATTTATTCGAGGTTTGAAGAAAATCGGACAAATATTGAAAGACTTACGGATGGGTACACCATAGTGTACTTTGGGATTTAGTGGAAAGAAAAATATCAGATCACATCAAAAGGTTTAAATTTACTAACACCTTTATGAATCGCATAAAGATTAGTATGATATGACATTTTTTCGAAAACATCATCATTAAAATACTTAGAAAAAAAATGTAAAGGTGATTTTAATTCTAATATAATATTATTTTGTTCTACGTCTTCTAATTTGAGAGTAGGCTGATTGAAAGGTTTTTGAGCCCATCTTATACTACGTTTACTTGTTATAATTATGGTGGTGGTACCCATTTCTCGTCCTGCAAAATTAAACAGTTTTCATTTTCATAATCAAAATTATCTAACAAATGTTCAAATTCTGCAAATGGAAAATCATTGTCTTCGGTTTCACTTTTCGGACTTCCGATTTCCAATATGTTTCCATCGCCAAATAATTCTAAAATCTCTTTGTGACAAAGCATATTATTATTATAATAATATCAGTAATATTATTGGAACATATAAAATATGAAATACAGTTCGCGACAAAATAATTAAGCAAAAATGTCGTACTGATTATCATCGCCGGCTGTTATCAAAAAAATACGCGCCCATGATAAGATTAACCAGTATTATACCACGAGGCACGAAGACCCAAGGTATACCATGGTGTATACCTAAATTCAAACATCTGTCAATGAATAAATAATATTATTTAATACTTGTAAATAGTTGTAATCATAGTGTTGGCAACATTTCTAACTGAAAATAAATAAATAATGATAACAAAAATATGATTTAAAAACTCAAAATTTCGTTATCAGAATTTTATCGAAAAATTATCGAAATTGAAGACTCCGGTGCAATAACCGGATACGTTCACATTTTTCAAAATCATGTTTTGATATAGAAATATTGAGAAAAAAATCTCTACCGGTCGGTACAACAACCAAATACGTCCAATGAATATTGTTAAAACAAAATAATAAAAACTGATTTTTAAATTTCTGTTGGGTGCAATAAATAGGTATGTCCGGACATATCCATCGAAACATTATATATCCATTTTTTTTTTTCACTGGGCGTAAATATAAATATGTCCTGACGTAACTGGTTGTTGTTACCATCACTTCTATTCAAGTTTTGGTATTCTATCAGTCGCAATAACCAGGTATTAAGAGTTTTTTTTAGAAAGTGTAAATTACATAATTATAATGTTATTTTATTATAATACCTATTGTTTAAATGTATAGTTGTGTAGTGACCAAGTAACAACTATGTTACTATACATATATTTTCAATATTGTTTACTTCCGAGTTATCAAGTAACTTCTAATATTACTAATTATAATAGATTACATTTATAAAATATATAGTATCGGTACTTCTCCTATTTTGTTGGTGCATTATGGGACGTAGTGTTTTATAATCTAATTGATGGTTTATATTAATCCAATGACCTCATCTCTAGTTCACTATTTAATTAAAAAAATATTATCAAAACATATTCTGATTTTGCACATACAATATTACTAACTGATAGAATAATATAACTGTATTTGTTTTAATAATATGTATTACAATACAAGTGTTTGACCAAAAATAACTATGAAATGACCTATAAGATAGGTCTAATTTACTCTATGTCCCCTAATATGGGGTTTTTGTATACATTATTAGTTATATAGTACAATTTTGGCATTTCTATGAAATTATGAAGATTGTGTTTGTATATGCTCAGTAATTAGAAGTGTATTGATAATTTTTATATATTTATTAAATTATTAATTAAATCTTTAATAGTCAATTAACATAAATATTTTGTAAATTCTTAAAAACTAATTTTATTAATTATAACAAATGGCTCGGGTAAAAGGAGTAATATTTAGAATCACAACAGTAAGTTGGAAAACAGAGACGCCAAGTGTGTATAGTAGTAAAATATTAAGAACTGCTGGTAGATAATTTGGTAATTTGGATCGTCATATAAAATGGTTCATCCTGCTGTACTGCTGTACTCATATCCAAAGCAAAAGAGATAATGAATATTGATTAAAATCTTGTAGATTTAGCATGACTCCCTAGTATAAGTAATAAAATGTTCCTAGAAAAAGTATTAATAATACTTAACTAATATTATTTGTATCCAACGTAACATTATGACCTTTCTACAAAGTAAAAAAACTTATTTCTATGAGTAGATTTAAGAAAATCGATGACGGTAACTACCTTTTTTTATTTTGAATTTATTATAATTATAAGTCTAGAAATAAAAAGAAATTTTATTTATTTTATAACATTATACTTGGATTCTTACTACAAATATTAAATTTTAAATAAGGATTTTTAAATTTATAAACATTCTTTAACCTTCTATATTCATATTTATCGGTATGCGTACCAGTAATTAAATTTTTTTATTTTATTATCTAGATTTTATTCATTTTTATTAGTGGCTGATAAAGGATTTTGGAAATTATTAAAAACGTTACTCTTCAATATGAGATTCCTTGTCATTAGACAATATCAAAGAGTTTAATTCCAAAATGATATAATTTTACTTTAGAAAAATTTAAAAAAAATATTGATAATGCAATTGATGTTTGTACTTATATAAATAATTGAAGTTATGTTGTCAGTAACAGCTCATTTTATTGATGAAGGTAAATTGGCTTCTGTTTGTTTTAGTTGTAAACATTTTCCTCTACAGCACATACCAGTAAATCTAACTAAGTATTTAAAAAGAATAACAACTGAATGGAAAATCAATAATAAAGTTATGGCTGTAATTACCAACAGTGCTGCAAATATGGTTGTTCCTGTGCATCAGTTGCAATATCAACACGTTAGATGTTTTGATCATTCCATCAATCTCATCGTTCAGAATTTGCTCAAAAATATTTCTAAAATAAAAAAAAAAAAAATGTTGAGTTTTTAAACATAGCTATAATGCAATAACAAAACATCAATTCCCACAAATTTAAATGGATTTACCTTTGTTAAAATTTAAACAATACTGTGTTATCCGGTGGACATTTGATATGTGGAAACGAATTATTTCTGTTAAAGATGCTGTCATTTCAACACTAGCTGTGTTACAAAGCAATATTGATGTTTTGACTCTAGCAGAATGTGATGCAGTCGATCATTTTAATATTACAAATGTTCAATGAAGTCACTATAGAAATAATAAGTTCTGAAAAAATAGTTTCTATATCAAAAAAATAAGTAGTTATTTCTATGGATGCAACTATAGAAATGTAAGCTACTGATATATCTTTTACTGATTTATCATGTAGTTCATTAAATGGCAATTTCATTCAAAAGTGAATTAAAAAAAAGACTTATCAATATTGAAGATAGTGAAATTGTAGCACAAGCAACAATATTAGATCCTAGTTTTAAGGAATATGGTTTTACAGATGAAGTTAAATTTTAAAATGCTTATTCAATTTTAATAAAACTGTTAGGAAATGTTCGCATACCATCAAAGCCATCAAACACCATCAACGTCAACATCTCTTTACCACTACACGAAAAAGTAGAGCAATTTAAATCCACAATATCATCAACTGCAGCTGGAATAATGGAGTTGAGAAATATCTTCAAGAACCATTAATATATCGTCACAATGATCCTTTGAAATGGTGGTATGAATGAAAGCAAATATACTATCATTTGAATGTATTTGTCGTAAAGTGCCTCCGTGAGACTGCAACTAGTGTTTCTTGCGAGAGAATATTCTCAGAAGCTGGTCAAAAAATAACGAAAAAAAAACCACATCTGTACACAAAAAAAGCATCATAGCTGATAATATAGGATAATCTTTAAATTGAAAAGTACCTTGTAATTATTATTATTTCAGTAGTAAGTGACTTCATAAATAAACTACAAAGTTAATATTTTAATTTTTACTTATGTAATTATATAACATTAACTTCTATTACAGATTGAGTAAATAAATATCATAACTTATGTTGTCAAAATTTCTTTATCACAAATTAGTCTAGTACACAGCTGTGGGGTCACAACAAGTAGTTCCACTAACACTTCATCCCACTTCGTTCAACTGATCACATCATAGTGTTGCAAATGTAAAGTCTTTATAAAAACTTCTCCACCTTTGTGAAGTTCAACCGTTTAAACAGTGCCGCATTTAGGGGGGAAGGCACTGGCTACAACTGCGCCGGACGCCAGTAATTAGGAGGCGCCAAAATGTTGTGGTCAGAAATTTTAAATTTGTTCACTTATAAAAATTTAAAACTTCTAATTTAAATTATTTTAATAACAGTATTATATATATATATATATATATATATATATATATATATATATACAAACCTATCTATACAAACAAATATTATAGGTATTATATTATTACATTGTTTTTGTTAAAATTGTTAATACATTACAATATGTAAATTATAATATTAATTTTCATAGTTTATATGATTTTCTTATATTTATTCATCTTGTACATTAATATGTAAAAAAAAAATTCAACTTATTTATTATAAACAGTGTTTAAGTAATTTACATTTAAATTTATCTATGTGGAGAGGGCAGGGGATCATGCAATTATTAAACAATATTATAAAAAATAACACACATAGTAAAACAAATATTCTTTTCTTTGCTTAAAATTTAAAAGGTTCATGAGGATCTATATCTTACATTTTCTATAGATAGGCCCTCAGAAGGGCGCCGTTTTTTTTTTGCACCGGGGCGCAAAATGTCTAAATGTGGTACTGCGTTTAAACGACGACGGTTATATCGATCCGGCACGCTTGCTCTAGGCCGCCAAACGTCGAACGAGTCGGACGTCGCTTTACTTTTGTTTATTATATAGCCCTCGCGTATCTTTATCATATTTAGTATTTTTATATAAAAGAACATTGTTTTTCTACGATTTTAATCATACCGTTCTTTCGAATTTTAACCGCGATTGGTTTTTATTATTCTTCATTCTTCTTTCTGAGAAGTCATTTAGTGATACCAACACGAATGGATATCACTAAACGACTTTAGATAATGCATCGATCTAGTAAAATATATTCAACGCGACGGTAGTGACACAAAGCTAAGTAAAAAAAAGAAGCGTAGAAACCACGAATGTATAACAACAAAAGCCAGAGTTTTACCATTGAAAAATCGTCTTAATTTATGCTAATACTTTGTCCAGTCTTACAGGGCATACGAATAAACATATAATGTCGTATAAGGTATCAAAAGATCAGAAATAATGTTCAGATGGGAACAGGGGAACTCGCAAACAGATTGGTTAAGCGGTTTACAAATTATAACCAAAAATGTTTAAGTACTTTTGAGAGCAATTTTGCGTACGCAACAAAATATATGCCCCCCGATACGCCGCTTATCAATCCCTACTACTTTCATTGCAACGGTGCGACGGTGGCAACGACGATGCGGTCTCTCGGATGCGGATCAATATCCAGCGCAACATTCGACGATGCTTGAAGGATTACGACGGCGTGGTCTCAAGGCGGTGGACACGGAGATAACACTGACGATGACAATTAATAAATAAAGATTAAAGACAAACCAATACCACTTCGTATTTTCGACTTTCGTGACTAGCGTCTAACACTTAGTTACGCGCTACGTTTATACTGGTGTTGAATGGCCGTTGCTTTGCTGAGATATTATTACGGTTTTAATTAATCTCATTTATATTCGCTGCGACGAGTAGTTGTTTTGAGATTTGGCGTTGGCCGTTTCCGCATTTTTATTATTTTTTCTTACTATTCATTTATATGAACCATTGAAGAATTAACTGTTTTATGAAATACAGAAACATTAATTTGTTCTAACTGATATAATACGAGAATTCAAATTACTCAAAATTATATTATTCAACTTGCAATTCCAAATGGTACAAACATAGTGATATTAAATTCTGTTTAATGACATGTTACAAGAAATATTAATAGAAGATATTAACTGTAGTGCTTGCAATAGAGTGGTGAATCATGTGCAGAACATACAAGTAAACTAATAACATTTTTCTGCATAATATATTTAAATTTTGTTGTTTTATAATTATCATATTTAATTAATTGTTATGCTATTATTTAAAGATGTTGTTTTTGTTATATAGTATAAGATGTACCTACAATACTTATATATTAAGTTCTGATTTTATTAATATTGTTTATTTTATGTTTTCAAAAAGATTGATAAGTATTAACTATATTAGTATGTATGAAAGTGATCAATAAAAATACAGTTGTTTTTAAAAAGTACAAATATTTAATAAAAATATTTTTTATAAATTAATTTAATTCTATAAGAACTTTACTATTCATAAATATGTTATGTTAGGTACCTATGTAAATATAATTATCATACATATTAGTTATACAAAAGAGTAGAATATATTATAAACATGGTACTTCGATTCTTCGATTGACGATTATGTAAAATTGAAATGGCATTTTAAGGTTTGTAATACATTGATTGATGAAAAAAAAATGTACGGTAATTATACATCTGATACGGAAATTTTTATAATTTCCCTCCAACCGCAGGCATTACAGATCTGGCAACACTGCTTCCATATGATACGTCTGACGCGCTACCATTTTGTTCTTGCAACTCATTGTCCGTGCGTACTGCGCATTATCGGTCAACGGCCATTTCTTAGTGACGCGTTGCGTGTTGTACTCTGCCTTCGTGTTTTGTTCCTGTGCCTAATCTTCGTCGTGTGTATATTTGCGATCAGCGTACAACGACCTACACCGTCGTGTTTACAATTCAATCGAGAAAACAATTTATTCTGAACAAACCTACCCGCCTGTCGAGTGGACCGACTTTTTTGAAGGATCTTTCACTATGAATTCCAACTCCGTGTAAGTGTTATTATTACTTTTACGTGGTCTATTGCGGCATTAAGTTGAATCTACGCTTGTGTGTATCCTCTTGTCTTTTTCTCGAGAAAGAGAGACAAAAAGTTATTTGAACATTGCGAAAAATAACGATAGTGCGTCAACTCTTGTTCTTCACCTTACGTGTAAGATGTTCACATCGATCGTTGATACAAACCTTGTTAGATGTTTTGGTTACCCTCCGTACAAAAATGCCTTTTTTGGCAATTAACCTTGAAAATACTTAGGACCCTTAAATTGCTGATTATTATTAACTGATCGTTATAGTCCGTTACACAAAAACTGGCTCCTGTAACCGTAGCGAATCTTGCGGCATTTCATACAAGTAGTTTTTATTAGTGTGGAAATAATTGTTGTACTTTTATTGTTAATGTTATTATAATTAACTGAACTTAGTGGTTTACTTTGAGAATCCATGGCTTACAGGTAGGATACTTATCATGGATCGTGGTGCTCACACACCAGTTTTCGTGTCACAGACTATAAGTAAAATTTTGTGACTAATTTGATATCATTGCAAAACTCTGTAGACGTTGTTTTTATATTAGATATAGAATATTCCACTATTCAGATATTAAAAGTGATATATAACCATTTAATTAGAAATATTTTAAATGTGTCGTTAAATTGATTCATATAAATATTTTTTCAAGTCAAAATACAAACTAGTATAATAATATAATATAAAAACCCATTAAAAACTAAGTCCCAGTCAAGATTGTTTCGTGTGAAGCCAAATAATTCAGCTAGTCTAAAATAATAAAATATCTCCCGGATTATGCTGGGTTTCGTCCGGGAGATATTTTACCAATTTATATTAAACCTATAACAATTTTTATGTAAAAAAAAAAAAAAAATAGTACATTCTTCGTATATTCTAATAATAATGTAAGTTTTACCTTTTTTGTTTTTGTATAATTGTCCATGAATAATGCTTATTAAGAAGCATTTCTTTACCTTGATACTCTTGCTAATTTTTATTTATTCATAATAAATGAATTTACTTACAACTTAATCAGCAATAAATTATCTTACTATACAAAAGTATATATTTCCTAGTTAACCATTATGTGAAAATATGTTTACATCTAGTCCATAGTCGAAAACTTTCAACCACTAAAAATACAATTTTCCAAAATTTCTTATTGAATCCGAATTTTTTAGTAAATAAGATTTTATTTTAATTGTTTATTTTTATTTTAGAATGATGAGAAACGAGTCCAATATTAATGGTGCAGAAGATACTTCTTACGAAGAAGTTGAAAAAATATTACACAAACGTACAAGATTTGGTAAAAATCATTATTATTTAAAATGGAAAGGTTTTTCTGATGATCATAACACTTGGGAACCAGCAAAGAATTTAGATTGTGATCGTTTGATAAAAGAATATGAAAAACGAGTTAAAGAAGAAAAAAAATTTAAAAAAATTCGGAATGACAGTTACAGAATTTATGCTTCTACATTAAAACCTAGTCCATCTAAAAATTCTAAGAAAAATTCTAATCTTAAACAAAAAACCATGAAAAAACGTCCAAGGGATTCTACTCTTAAACAAAAATCAAACCCAAAGAAATAATTACTATAAGCAAAATAATCAACACTATAAAATACAAATGAAAAATCTAATAACTAAATTAAATATATTATTTATCATTATATAAATATCATGATTAATATTTATTTCTTAATATTTTGTAATTCTTAAATTTTTTTTTATAAACAAATGTTTATTATGACAAGAGTTCTACTTTTTAGAATATTTGTGTAATTTTTTAATTTTGCTTTAAAATTGTAATCAATTTATTTATCAGTGATAAATTGTTTCTTGTACTCTAAATACAATTTTTTATTAACCCACATAGAAATTGTAGTATGATATTAATATAACCATACTTAAACTGTCTATAAATTCCTTTTGGCAAAACCACTCTGTATGTCACGGCTGTCATCATAATATTACTCTAAATTTCTGAATTCTACAAATTTTAGTATTCTAAATGATGCGGACAGGAGAAAGTTCAGTCATAGAAAAAAAATGTTATTATGATAATGTTGTGATTTACTTAGAATATTCAAATTTAAATATTTAGAAATAAGTATTTGTACAGTGTCCTTGATCAAATATGTTATGGATATATCAACTGTTATATTTATAATATCTGAATATTGGTATTGAGTATCAAATAGAAATATCTGGAGATTATCACAAATAAAATAATTATTAATCGTGTAAATATGCATTTATGAAATTAATTTAAATAAATAAACAAATATTTTATAAATATAAATAAATAATTAAAAGCTTAGCTTTGAGTATTATTATATTTGTAAAGCATGTAAGGTTTTAAATTAGAAGTTCATCATTAGGTATATACAAAATTAATGAAATTGCAATTAAATATAAAAATATAAAAGAAGAAATACATCGAGAAAGATAAGTCATTTAACCAAGAGATAATTTATTTTATTAGGAGAGATTATTAAAAATGAGTTTTATTAGATATAGATATGTTAAAAATATAAATACTTTGATTGTTATTATTAATTATTATCTATAAAGTATTGATATAAGATATCAAATCAGTTTGTCCATTTAATATATGATTGAAATTTTTTTCTTGTTTTCATTGTGTATGTGTACCTTCTAAGTCTTTTTTTAGTAATTTCTAAAACGGTATTGGTATCAACATGTCTGTTATTTTCTAAAACATATTAAGTAAATTTACATAAGAGGCAGTCCTTTTTAATTTAATTTCAGAAATTGTGTTCTTTATAGCATATTTTAAAATTTATATTTGTTTTGTCTTATAATTATTTCAATAATATATTAAATTTACAAACTAATTTTATATTTTAAATTAATACATTTTAGATAATTATAAATTATAATGACTAGAGTATTTGTATTTGTTAAAATATCTATGTCTTATAAGAATTAATTTTTAATAATTTTTCTTATTAAAATAAATTATTTCTATGTAAAATTACTAAGTTTAATCAGTGTATTTTTTTTCTTTCTTTTTTCATATACCTTTGCAATTTTATTAATTTTTGATGTATCTGATGATGAATTTTTAACTTGAACTGTCCTTTACAAATATAATAATTATCCAGACTAAGTTTTTATTTATTTATTTATTTATTTATTTCTATACATAAATTATTTGTTTATTTATTTATATTTTAATTTATAAGTATTAAACATTCAATAATTTTTCTTTTTTTTCTTTTTGTTTACTAGGACTTATAGAAACTAGTTGAAAAAATAATTATCATTTTAAATGTGTTAAATAATTTTATTTGTTTCTAGTTGATAATTTTTTGATATGAATTTTTAGATGACGAGTAACATAGGTAATTTAAAAGTAAACAAAATACAAAAGTCAAAGAAAAGAAGCAGCATGGAACATTTAATATTCATTGTTATTGTTCATCATTTAGTTCTTTTTAGCTTAGAAATATGTGCGTGTTATAAATATTTATCTTTAATTATGGTAATGTATTTCATCAAATTCATTGTATATATATATAAATGATTATTTGATGGAAAGTAGTAGTTTTTGATAATAATATGCTCAAATATAATATAAACAAGTAATGATTTTCGACATTCTTGGTGTAGTTTTAATTAAATAAGTGTTTATAATTATATTAAGTTCAATAATATTGAAGTACTTACATATGTTTACATATTTACATATTATTATTTTAAACTTTATAAAGTTATTAGTAGTTTGTCAGACAGTTTTTTTTACACACTAGTTATTTCATTTAGATGGAGGATAAAGAACGTTAATCAGATAATATATTCATAATGCAGAATTTATTAAGTAAACAGTTACCTATGCTATTTGATTTAACACGTTGACTGCGTATGTATTTTTGCATTTCCCGCCCAGTGCGTACGTTACTTTTTTCATCAAATTTATTTTTGGTACTAAGAAAAAAGATTTTAAATGTGTTCAATAATACATATTAACATTTTTTTCAACTTTGAGCTTTTGAACTTTCATGACGCCAATTGGCGTCGTTAGCGCCACTGATTTTTTTTTTCAACAGTGCGCATGGACGCCAATTGGCGTCTTAGTTATTTTCGTTGATTTTTTTTAGAAATTCAAGGAAGTATCTATATACAATTAAATAAATAGTATACAAGTATTACAAAACCATTAATAAAATTGATTTTTATTATCTGAAAATTAAAAATTAAAAAAAAAAAATTTATTGTGTATGAAACGATATAAAAAAATATGAATAGTATTAATTATTATTTATTAGTTATATAGGTATGTAAAAATTTAAAACTTAAAAAAAAAATACAATTTATTGTGAATGAAATTTTTGAAAACATGTTGTTATACACAAACTTGGTTTTGTAGGGCAAGCGTCACGGTAGTATGTACTATCTTTTCTAATACCGTTTTTGTAGCACAACTGACATCTTTTTCGCAAATTTCTCCCATTTCCACCCATTCCATGCGTAGATGGTATATGTTTTTCGATGCTCAACGATTTCGAAGGTTTTTCCGGTTTAGGTAATATTTTACTTAGAACAATTATGCGAAAATCATATAAACTTATTGTTGTACCGATATTATATTGATTATATAAATTATAAGAGTTCAAAAGTAGCATTTGTATAATATGTATACCTAGCTTTTTGTACCACCTGATTGTTTTTCTTGTAAAAGGGTAATAACTATTCATCTGGTCCTGTCTGTCGATACCGCTCATAAACTTGTTGTATTGTTTAATTGGTAATGGTTTAAGAGTTTCTCTACCCTTACGATTAGTCGTTGGCACCATATCATTTTCAAACTCAGATGAGATGTACGTCACCTCCCTTTTGTCTTTCCACTTTCCTATCATAACATTGTTTGAATATTTTGAAACTGTTTCTCCAACTTTGAGTTTAGCAGTTACTACGTCCTTTGGAGTATTTAGTCTATTTGCCCTCAACGTGCCGGTACAATAAGTATTTTTTTCGAGCAATTTTTGAGCCAAATCATAACTATTATAAAAATTGTCCATGAAAATTGAGTGACCTGTGTTTAATTTTTCTTCCATCAGGTGTAAAACAACATTTGCTGCATGCCCTTTTCCACCCAAATCATCAGAAGCCCCGGTATATACTGCAAATTTTATTATAATACCATTAGGCTCAGTAAGCATGTATAATTTTATACCGAACTTATGACGTTTATTCTGAATAAACTGCCTAAATAAAAGACGTCCTCGCCATAGTACCATTGATTCGTCTAATGCGAGCTCTTTACCGGGGTAATACACATTATTCATTTTGTTATTGAAGTAATTAATCAAAGGTCTTATTTTAAAAAGTCTATCGGAATCATATGAATCTACAGAGTTATCAGAAAAATGTAAATTTCGCATAATAAGTAAGTAACGATCCCGACCCATATAGTTTGAAAAACAAGTGAGATTAAAAAGATGATGTTTTTTCCAATAGTCATTTATTCGGTTTAGTTGTATTGTTCCTGTATGTATAGTGAGACCTATAAATGTTAACATTTCTTCAGAAGTAACTGGTTTCCAAAGTGATATACGACTTCTTGGGTTGGCAGCAAGTCTAAGAAATTCATACTCAGCATATTTGTTGGTTTCGTTCACCAATAAATTCAAAAATGTGTCGTCCAAAAGTAATCTAAAAAAATCATACGGATTTCCTTCTCCTGGTATAGGTACAAGAAGCTGTTTTTGTTTAGTAAATGGAAATTGTTGCAAATTTGGAATATCTTGCCAAACAATTTGAGGGGGTTGAGTAACACAATTAAAAACATCATCGAAACTATTAGGCACTTCATCTTCATCTTCGCTTGCAGATGAGTTTTCGTCAGATAAAATCCCTACACTACATTCGCTACCAGAATCGTCAAAATCAAAAAGATTGTCTTCTTCGTCGGAGTCTAAAAGCAACTGAATTTCACGTTCATTGGGGAATTTACTAACACAAGCCCTTTTAGGTCGTGATGGACCAGCCTGATCTCTATCCATGATAATTAACAATATAATACCTACCAAAGAGAAAAATCAATTTCAAACCTTGTATTTGTCATATCGTATAGCGAAATATAAGAAAAAACTTACCAGAATAGCAACTGACGTCCACCACTGACGATAAACAAATCGAAAATAATAATATTTATACGCTTTCAATAAAGTCGAGATTTATTATAATATCGTCTATCAATAATAATATTATTTGTAATTGTGTCGGCATACGCATAAAAAAATAAACAGATAAAGATATATCCAATAATATCGATTAAACTAAAAAACAATAGTTTTCTAAAAATAACAAAGGAACTACTCCTATATGGTCATACATCCAAACGGCGTACGAATACATATTTTAAAACATGCGTTTAATCACGCTAAATAATAAAAAAACCAAATTCAGACACGCTTAACGAGTAATAAACCATTTACTTTTAATATATTGTGGACGCCATTTGGCGTCAAACGCGTTGCTGATTGATACTCATGACGCCAATTGGCGTCAGTACGCAGTCAACGTGTTAAGGATTTCAAAAGATATCTTAAGTGTCGGTCGTCTAACGTTATCTTTCAGTTTGCACCCAACATGGTATTTTTCGATCGCGCGTGCATTTATTATCTTCCCGGTAATATATAGGTTGATGTATAATGTCTTCTGACTCTGGTGGCAAAGGCCCCTAAATCGAAAATGAAGGGCTCTTCGTCAATGTGTACTTCGGATTTCACATTGGTTACGTATCAAAAGAATAATAAAAGGAATTCTAACGCTTATATATTATTACCTATTACCCGATAGCCCGATGTCACCGACTTTAAAAGCTATTTACGATAATCAACCTTCTCTTATTGTCAACAATTCTACGTCCTTGTCTCCACCCGTTGACGTATTTATGCCATCTAATTCCATTTCCAACGATAACGCCGTTAATGAGGAGTCACAGTCCACCAGCGTGTACGTCGATATGAGGTAATCTCCAACATCAATAAACATGCTGTATCGTCTTTTATTATTACGGATCCCTATTCCGATTATTACGACAACAGCCATAATGGTTCGTTCATTTGCACAGTTCAATACGCTAATAAGTCGCTTAATATCGGCAATCTTCACCCCTTACAGTTCGGCAAATTAGTGTTCAAGCGTGTCGATGGTATCGTATCTATTCAATCGGCTGGTCCTGCACGGATTAAAATTGCATTTTCATCGGCTATTTCCTTAGTTCGTCTATTCTATCCGAGTTTAATTGGTCAGCTTCCATTCCATCTTCGTTGATTTATTCTTTCGGTGTAATACGGATCGAGTCGACATTCACGGAAGAGGACTTTTGGGAGGGGGTCGATTCACCGATCGGTCTCATAGGTTTTAAGAGAATTTTCTCGTCCAGAGACGGTTCACAATTACCGTCCAAACTAGTCGAACTTAAGTTCAAATTGACTTCTCACCCCGAGTTTATTTCAATTTTTAACGTTAAATTCAAAGTGGAACCAAGCGTAGGCTCCCCTATTCAATGCAAGAAATGTTGGCGGTTCGGTCATACTCAATTGTTTTGTCGTGGCAAACCTCGTTGTGATTTTTTGCGCATCTGTGGATCATTTATCGTCAGACTGTCCCACTCGCTCATCACCGAATGTATCCGACTTCTGTGCCAACTGTCAAGGTTCTCATGTTCCATCTGATCGGTCGTGTCACGAATGGACTCGTCAAAAGGCCTCAAGAAATTAATGGTTATTAATAAAATTACATTTAAGGAAGATGTTAAAATTAATGATAATAACGTTTGTACATCGGCTTTTTCCTTTGCTGATATAACGTCCCGTCCCGTTTTAAATACTCCTAAACATGCTATTAATACATCCAATTCCACACCATGTTCCAAGGTCTCTTTCCATCCCAACACGTATATCCGGGATTTTCCTCATTTAAATAATTATGTTAAATCTAGGAAATCTAGATCTCCAACTAAAATTAGTGTTCATCATAACAATCCTTTTCCTTGTCCTGCTTCCGTAAATGTTTCAAATTCTTATTCGTCACTTAACGGTTCGTTTTTAAACTATGCTTTATAGCTTTCCTCGATATAAAAAGTGCCTATGATTCGGTTCATATTCCTATACTCATTAGTCGATTATGTGCTTTGTCAATTCCACCTTTATTTTGTAATTTTGTTTCTCGGCTTTTCCATCTTCGGTTTCTCGTTGTCAACTTCCCTTTTTGGGGAATCTTTATAGCGCGTCAGTTATCTCGGCTTACCTCAGGGTAGTGCTTTAAGTCCCACTCTGTTCAATATATATTTTCTATCCATCATGCATTCTTTATCGTTTAATGGCATTCAAGCAATCGCCTATGTCGATGATCTGACAATTTTTTTGATTTACAAAGACATTGATTTCGCCATCGCTCACCTGAATTCTGCCCTTGTTTGTTTCTCTACAGCTTTAAACATCAGTTTTTTCATGGCTGCTGCAGAAAAATCGAAAGCCGTCATCTTCACTAGGCGGCGGCTTCCTTTATTTTTTCCACCCGTGCATATGGATACTTACATTATTCCATTAATTTCCTCTGTTACCTATCTAGGTCTCATTTTTTCATTTTGGATTCCAAACACCGCTGGGGTCCACATTTTCTGAATCTTCATTCTTTTACTTCAAAATGGGCTAACTTATTTCGATCTTTATGTGGTACTGCCTGGGGCGGCCATCCGTCCTCTCTTCTTATAATCTACAAAGCTATTGTTAGAGCAAGGCTTGACTATGGCTCTTTTTTATTCAGCACAGCCTGTAAAACCATCCGCGTTAAACTCAACTCCTACCAGAATATGTGTTTACGTTCAATTCTCGGTGCCCTTCGTTCCGCTCCCTCCTCAGCTTTAGAAATCGATCTATGTGTGCCTCCCTTGGACGTGCGAGCTCGTTGGTTAGGCAACAAATTTATCATTCAAAAATTATCTTCCCCTTTTATCCATGACTCTATCCCTGCGTTGTTTTTATTAATTTTTCGTGTTTGGCGTTACTGTACCAAATCCACCCCTCTGTTAGCTACTACGAGTATTACGGATTCCCTTCGCTTATTTTTTCCTTTCATACACGTTTCACCCAGCCGTTTGCCTCTATATGATACACCTTTTGAGGTTTTATTGTTAGATGTTCCTTCATTTATCTATCCATGTTTCCCCATTTCAACTATTCGATATTTTCTTCCCTCCACCGTAAATGCTTTATCTAACGATTTTATTACAACTCATTATACCAATTATTGCTTAATTTTCCCCGACGGTTCAGTTTCGGCTCTTTCCGATGGTTATTCTTTTTATACTCCTATCGTTTCTATGAAGTTTTCTAATAATGTTCCCTTACCTGCCTCCTCTTTCACAACCGAATGCCTAGCTTTAATAGAAGCTCTTTATTCCATTAAGTCTCTATCTAATCGTAACTTTGTCATCCTTTCCGATTCTCAAGCTTGTCTCATAGCTTTAAATTCTTCTCCTTTTCAAACAGCTACCTCTTATCAATCTAACCAATCTTACTTACCCTTCGTGTGTGTGAATATATATTAATAATTTATTAACAATTTATACGAAACTGTATTGTTGAAATCAAAATTACAAGTTTCATGAAACCGTGGTTGCGCAACTATAAGAAATTTTTGTTTCATAAAGCTCAGTGTGCTTATTTATTTGATTTTCAATTGAATGGTTTTATGAAACTAAAGACTTAAAAAAAACTTTAATTTCTTAAAACTAATTTCTTCAATGTGCAGCCTTACGCAACTATTTTTTCTTGAAATATGTGATTTTGGTTTTAATGAAATAGTTTTGAATTTAATTAATAAAAAGATTAATAAATAATTAGAACTAAATGAATTGCATAGAGTATCACAATCATTAGACGATATAGTATACCATGAAGAAGAACGTCAGTGCAATAAAAAACAAAACGAAGTTAATTCATACTTATATTGTGTGACAATAAAGTTAATAATTTTTACATTAGTCTTAATATTGACTATGTGTGTCCGACCCCAAATAGTTGGGAGGAAGGCGAAGTAGAAGAAGAAGACATTAGTCTTAATATTAACAAATTGTATAGTATATTGGACAAGAAACAAGGAAGTTTTAATTTAATATGCAATAATGAAATATATAAGTCCTATAGGAACAAAAAGATGTGGTAAGAAAAATATAGACCAAGACAAACAACCAGTGGATAGAGAAAGAATTGAGAAAATTTATCTATCTATACTACTATAGAAAATTGTAAGGGGTTTTCTACGACCGCGCTAACCGAGAAAACTACTGAACCGATTTAGTTGAAATTATTTATTGTTATACCCGACACTCTGCTGAAGGTTTAAGTACCATTTTTGTCAATAAAAAATAAGTATAAATTTCTTGAAAAATTAAAAAATTGTATTTATACATATTGTGCTGCTAGGCAGCTCGCGGATTTACTTGCAACCTGACCTTTTTGTTCGTCAAATTGTATTGTGTTTGATATCGACGTATAGATATGAATTGTTCTAAGAAGTTTATCATACGTACACCAACAACATGTATACCAAGTATTCGTATTAATCTATATCTGTATCTATACTATTATGTAAAATGAAGTCGCTTTTTTTTTTGTTCGGGATAAACTCCGAAACTACTTATTGGATCGTCGTACAGTTAAAGAGAACACCACAGAGAAGGTTTTAGGCATAAATTTAGTCCGATAGTTAATAAAAAAACTTATTATTAATTAAAATAAACGTGTAAATTGTATACCTTCTATCTATACACTATTATATACCGCGCTCACCTAGGACATGTTACGATCTACCTGATGCTGAACGGGCTTTTCCGCACATAGTATTTTATGTTCTGTTTTCATTGTTTATCGCTGTTTATGCAATACAGTAAATTATACTTACTGCTTATCTAATAGGCTATTAGCACATAGCTTACCAAACGTGGCATAATACTACAGTACTACGCCCATTACAGGCTTAGTTTGAGGTTGGTAGATGTCGAGTGTGGTTTTTCTTTGCTACGCACACCGCTTCACGATCGTAAAGGTTACGCACTGGCATCAGCACACTACGCCCATTATGAGCATAGTTTGAGCTTAGTTTGATTAAATATAGTTTTTGATTCTACTTATGAAATAAGTAATAACACCAGAATGTTCTTAAACACTTGAACAGCAGCAACGTATCGCTTTGAGTCTAAAATCAGCGTTTAATTATCGATCAGAGATTTATTGTTTTACACCAGTTCGAGAATCCTCCGGACCTAATTAAAAGTTTAATTGATAATTGTCGCCCTCTATCAAAACATTTCTATGATAATTCTAGACGGTATAATATTCTGTTTTAAATGACATCGTTTGGAGCAAACGAAATAGCTGAAGGGAATTTCATGCCTACCTTTAAAATTCAGGGTCAAGTATATCATTTAGTAGGCAGTTCATTATCCGAAATTGGAAATAATGCTAAATTTTTACAAATATATTTTATGTCAGAGTCGGATCAAATATTTACTCGCACAAATATGATTACAAATTTAAAAAGAGGTTTCATTGAATCATTGCAAACAGTTTTACGTGAAAATAAACACCTCATACAGAACTTCAGATCTAATCTAAAGTCGAAGTCTTTTGATGATTTGCAAAATTTTAAGTTAGTTATTCATGCTGATAGAGTTTCTCAAGAAGAACACAGAGGTCAATATAATGCACTTACAATCGATGAAATAGCTGTATTTTCAGTTCATGAAGATAAAGGTCCCAGAGACATAGTTCTGTACGGTCAGGATGTACATTTGCGTCAAGTTTCCGAATTGAATAGATCTTATGATGCAATATCCGTTGAAGTATACTAGAGGTGAAGACGAATATCACATTAATATTTTACAGCAAAATACATAAAATTTAACAAAAACTGTCTCCTGCATGCAATTTTATTCTTACATGTTTATGGTTAGAGAAACAAATCTAAATCACCTACATTATTACAAAACCTTATTCAGTCAATTCACTGTAGATATGATAGCAAAAATGATTACTGAAAGAATACACTTTATTAGTAACCATCAAAAACAACTACGTGTAGATGATTATGTTCACCTCCGAAATTTTGTTAACAATGAAGTAATTCTTCCCTCTTCTTTTACTGACCCCCCACGTTACATGCATGAAAAAATCAGGTCAATGGTACACAAGCAGGTACGTTGGCGTAGATCTTCGAACAGAGAGCTTTTCACATGGACAATTATAAGTAGGAACCAGAATCATTCTATGATTTTAATTTTAACAGGAATTAAAACAAAAAACGTCATATACTCATAAGTTTTATAAAATTCTTTATCAACCATAAATTACTCAGCATTTATTTTGTATCTGTATTCATTTTTAATAAAAATATATATGTCATTAATCCCGCTAGAAGCATTTCAATACGTTTTCATTAATCGTTTTTGTATATTAACTTGCCGATATTATTAAACGATAGAATTTCAATAAAACATTTTATATAACATCGTCCGAAGGCAAATTAAACAACCAATCACGGATGAATCCGTGACGAGTCGACTAGTAGATCCATACAATCATCATGAAAACCTTCGTCAAGATAATCATAATGATCAGGGCTCGGAACTTTGGCATTTGCATATTTGTTTAGAAAGTGCTTATTAAACTTCTTGTTCGATACAAATTCGATTCATTGTACGTATATTTTAATTATAAAAAATTTTGTTGCATAATTTTTGCATGTTTCATTATTTTTGTACGAATTCGCATATTTCATATATTTAACGAGCATGTTTTTTTTTTTTTTTACAAATTTATAATTTAACAAAATTAAAAATTAAAATTAAGTTTTTAATGGCTTATTTGAATTGCTCTAAATGTCCTAATGTACTTTGATATAAAACTATAATCTCTATAGTACTCAGAATTCGTAATAGTAACTAGTGCTCTTGATACCCGAGTACCCGGGTAACCGGGTTTTACGGGTATTACCCGATTTACAAAATTTCGGGTAGGTACCCGTTATGATTTGTATACTCATTACTAGAACTAGAATTTGTATGTAAATACATATATTTTTTTTAAAACATAATAAATTAATTAACTATTCTTCTTCTTCTTCTACTTCGCCTTCCTCCCAACTATTTGGGGTCGGCCACCCTTGTCCTACACCTCCACTTTACTCGGTCAATCACATCTCCTCTGCACACACCGACAGCCCTCATGTCATTCTCCAAAGTCTCCAACCATCTCTTTTTTGGTCTTCCTCTTCCTCTTTTCCCTTCAACATCCATCTTCATAACCACTCTTACTGCATTCGTTTCCTCTCGCCTCATCACATGCCCAAACCATCTCAGCCTATTTTCTCTCATCTTGTCCACAATTGGCGCTACACCAACACTACCTCTCACGTATTCATTCCTTATTCTATCTTCTCTTGTCACTCCACTCAACCATCTAAGCATTCTCATTTCCGCGACACTCATACTTTGTTCTATTCTCCTGTTAACCGCCCAACACTCTGAACCATACAGCATAGTTGGTCTCACTACACTTTTATAAAATTTACCTTTCAGCCTAATTGGAATTCTCTTATTGCATAACACGCCCGATGCTTCTCTCCATTTCATCCACCCGCACTTAATCCTATGTTTTACATCCATGTCAAAGCCCCCGTCCTTTTGAACAAAAGATCCTAAATATTTAAAGCTCTCAACTTCACCTATCACATCACCATCTATTGTCAGTTGTCTCCTCATTCCTTCAACTTCTTGGTCTCTTTGTCCAAAATCATACTCAATATACTCAGTTTTATTTCTACTAATTCTCAATCCCTTTTCTTCGAGGGCTAACCTCCACTCATTTAACCTATTATTGACAACTTCTAGGTTTTCTCCTATCAGAACTATATCATCCGCAAACATCATACACCATGGTATCTCACCCTGTATCTCCTTTGAAACCTCATCCATTACCACTGAGAACAGGTAGGGGCTTATAGCTGACCCCTGGTGCACACCTACTCCTATACTGAAACCTTCTGATACTCCACACCGACTCTTGACACTAGTACTCGACCCTTCATACATATCCTGGATCAAATTAACATACATTTTTGGGACATTTTTCCTCATTAATGCCCACCTTAAAACTTCCCTTGGCACCCTGTCATACGCCTTTTCTAAATCTATAAACACCATGCATAGTTTTTTATTCTTTTCTCTGTACTTCTCTACTAATTGCCTAACACAAAATAATGGCTCCATTGTCGATTTTCCTGGCATAAAACCAAACTGGTTTCCTGATATCGAGGTCTCACTTCTTATCCTCTTCTCTATAATCTTTTCCCAGATCTTCATACTATGACTCATGAGCTTTATTCCTCTATAGTTCCCACATTCTTGTATGTCTCCTTTTCCTTTAAATATTGGTACAATAAAACTCTTTCTCCAATCTTCTGGCATTTTTCCTTCTATCAGTATCTTATTAAAAAGATTTTTCAACCACTCAATGCTTACATCTCCTAACATTTTCCACACCTCTACAGGTACTCCATCTGGTCCTACCGCTTTTTTCTTTTTCATCGCCTTCACCGCATCTCTCACTTCCTCCTCGCCCACTAGACCAATCAATCCTTCATTCCATGACATACTCTCTAAAACTTCTTTTGGATATTCCTCGTTCAGTAATTTCTCAAAATATTCTTTCCATCTTTTTTTCACATCCTCATCATTTGTTAAAACTCTCTTATGCTCATTTTTATACACCAAACATCTTGGAAATCCTTGGATCGCTTTTCTCTGACCTTCGCCAGTCTATAAATTTCTTTTTCTCCTTCCTGTGTTCCTAGCCGCTCATATAACTCATCATACCTATTAAGCTTTGCTTTGCTTACAGCACTTTTCACTATTTTACATACATTTTTATACTCTATCCAATCTTCCCTCTTCCTACTTTTCTGCCATACCTTAAATTGCTTTTTCTTACTCGCTACTACTCTCTGAATCTCCTTATCCCACCACCACGTTTCCTTGTCTTCTGGTAAACTACTTTTGGTTTCACCAACAACCTCTTTTGCTATGTTCTTAACACAAGTGACCATCCTTCTCCAAACTTCATTTATATCTCCCTCAACATTCCACACAGCTTTTTCTTTTAATTTCTTTATAAACTCCTTCTCTTTGTTTCCTATTAATTTCCACCACCTAATTCTGATCTCCTTCCCTGTATTCCTTCTTTTGTTCATCTTTTTTCCACTACACCATACTTCCATTATCATCAACCTAATGTTGTGTTATTACACACTCTCCAGGAATTACTTTACAATCCTTTACTCTTTTTATATTGTCTCTCCTCCACATAAAATAATCAATCTGCGACCTATTTCTTCCACTCTTGTATGTTATATAATGCTCTTCTCTTTTCCTAAATATGTATTGATTACTGCAAGCTCATACGATTCTGCAAAATCCAAAACTTTTTCTCCAGCCTCATTCCTTTCGCCAAAACCATACCCTCCATGCACTCTTTCATACCCTACCCTCTCACTCCCTACGTGACCATTCATATCACCACCAATCACAGCATCCTCATTTCCTGGTATTCCTTGCATCACCTCATCCATCTCTCGCCAAAACTCTTCCTTTTCACTTTCTTCACATCCTATTTGCGGTGCATACGCACTTATTACGTTTAATACTTTCTCCTCGAATACCAATTTTACCGTAATAATTCTATCACTTTTCCTTCCTACGTCGACTACCTTAATTTTCATCTCATCATCCAATATTACTCCAACGCCATTCCTAGTACTAGTCCTACCTGAATATATTACCTTATAGCCCTCTCCTATTTCTTTTGCTTTCTCTCCTTTCCATTTAGTTTCCTGTACACAACAAATATTAACTTTCCTTCTCTTCAATACTTCTGCTAATTCTCTACTTCTGCCTGTCAACGTTCCAACATTCCACGTGCCTATTCTCACTTTAAATCTATCCCTCATACCTAGACTCAGATTTAACCCGGGGCGCAATGGTGATGTCCCAACACCGTTGACATTACCCGTGTTGGGTAGACTTGCACACATAACTGGTGGAACAGCTACCACACTGGCTGTCCGGGTGGTATCACACACTTCAACATCCAGGTCTCCTCCTCTTCTAGATATAATATTTCCTCTCACTTGTTGTCCCCGCGCACATCCGAGATGGGACAAACCGCCTAAGTATCGATAAGGACTCCTCATTCTATTTGACATAAATTTTACACCGGCTGTCGACCTGACGCAACCACATTAGTCGCCCCTTACGACTGGCTGTGGAAACCGTGGAAATATTCTGACACCCCTTTCCACAGGGGATTATAAAAATGTTCGATAATAAAAATAATATAAATAAATAATAAAATTAATTAACTATTGTAAATGATAATTAATTTATTATGTTTTAAAAAAATATGTATTTACATACAAATTCTAGCTCTAGTAATGAGTATACAAATCATAACGGGTATAGTTATCAAAATTTACGGAATATGTAAAAATATTTAATTTTACATATTTTTACATATTCCGTAAATTTTGACAACTATTCCAATATGTATTTATAATTTGATAATAGTAAAAGTGTATATAAGAATATGAAAGTATTAATAACTAGACTTTAGTTTATTTTATCTGTTTCTGTTCGATAACCATAGCCTAATGATATTAGGTATGTTAAGGTATGTATATCTCACCCTGACACGGCTGTTGCCGAATTCGAATTCCTGACCACGAAGGCCGCCGATTTCGCCCTACCAACCAAGGCTGTTTTCACCAAGACCACTGTACACTGGTGGACGGCCGAAATCAGCGAGCTACGCAAGAAATGCAACAGCACCAGAAGGATCATCCGCTGAGCCCCGCGATAGGCAGACCAACAGCCAGATGACGACAACCGCCTCCAGGCAAATGCACTTATCGCGTTTAGAGCCGCCAAGAAAGCGCTCCGGGTTACCATCAAGAAAAGTAAGTCACGTTGCTGGGATGAGCTGCTCCACACCGTCGACAGCGACCCCTGGGGCAAGTCATACAAGCTGGTTATGAGGAAGCTTGGAGGGCCCTCACCCACCTTGCGCATGGAGCGTGAAACGCTGGAAAAAGTCACTACTGGACTATTTCCTACCAGAAGTGAGGGTCCTGGTGAACCTTGCTGCATTGTTGCACCATCTCCGCTGCTGACGCACGACGAAATACGGGAAGGTATAACCCGAATACGGAGCAGGAAGAAAGCGGGATATCATCTCTGCCTTACCTCCTATCGACCTCCTTATCGACGAGAAAACTTATGCTTACTGGCTACGGAAGGAGGCCGTATTATTGCCATTGGACACTGATGCAAACAGTCACATAGCAAGTAGTCCCACAGCGTTACGCCAGAAGACGCTCGAACGGTGGGTGACTCGGCTAGCCACTGAAACCAAGGGCTCGTGGACGAGGTTCCTCATAAAGGACGTACCATCGTGGTGCAACAGGAAGCATGTCCACCTGACTTTCCACCTCACGCAGTGCCTTAGTGGTCACGGCTGTTTCGGAAAGTACATGTATAAAATCAGAAAGGAGGACTCTGAAAAGTGCCATAACTGTGGAGAGGCGGTGGACGATGCTCACCACACACTTTTTGTGTGCCCGAGCTGGAGCAGCGAACGAGAGGATGTCATCCGGGTACTGGGGATACTGGATCCAAGCATGATGGTAGAGCGGATGATTGAGAGCCGGACGAATTGGGATGCGGTGGCTGAATTCTCCTCATGAGTGCTGAGCCAAAAGGAAGAAGAGCGATACAGAAGAGGCGAACAGCCTAGACCTTAATTTAAATTTTAAGTTTCTGTTGTAGCCTGAACGGCAAATTTGAGGTAACAGAGCCCCCTTTTCTGTGTAAATCGATTAGTATTGTCAGGAAGCGTGAGCAGGAGACTGGCCTGCCATCTTCCATTAAAAAATTTCGTATGTTTGTTTGTTTTAATAAACGGCACACGTTGACTCAGGGGAAGTACTACCTAACGGTGAATTCCCCCCCCCCCTGAGTTACTTTAGTGTATTTGGATAAAAAAAAAAAAAGGTATGTATATCTTAGATTATATTTTTATAGATAATTTTTATATTTTCTTAGATATTTTTTATTCGAATAATTGTGTAATTTATAATTTAATACTGATTACCTCTTAGGAGTTGAGATTTAGCTAAACCGTTTACGTATATCAAAAACCATCGGGTACCCGAAAATTATGGGTAATGGGTACTCACTAACCGAAAACATTAACTAACCACAAAATCGGTATTACCCGGATAAACGGATACCCGGGTATTACCCACATCAAATCAAGAGCACTAATAGTAACCACCGACCCGCCCGTAATTATTTTTGTTCAAATTTACACAGTATTAATATTTGTTTCATGATATTAATAAATAGTATAATGGAAGGTAATTTGTAAGTATAATGGTTCTTGTCGTGTTTACACACAATAATATTATTTCTACTCGGTGTAATATTACATGTGCATCAATAACTACAAGCGACTTGCTGTAGTAAAGACTTTTCAGTGTACACTAGTCTATTGCTTGTCTCGTGTCGCAGTGATCATATTTTAATATTTTACAATGCCTAAAGATAAGCAGTCATTGTCTCAACGCCTAAATCTTTAATTTCCGAGTTCGGTGAAGATGTGTTATCCATTGATAATGTTATTTTATTTTGCAAACTATGTGAAGTAAAAGTTGATTCCGAAAGACGATTTAATATTACTCAACACATACAAACAGAGAAACATCGTCGTGCTACAGAACGTTAATTAAACCAAAAAACGAAAAATAGCCAACAAATTAACCAATTTAACGTCAAAAAAATCATAAAATCATAGGACATCTGGCAGATATGAAACTTCAAACGTTTTCTTTTGGTAATAATGTTGGTAATAATAAAGTGACTATGAAATAACTTCTAAATTAATGTCATAAGACAATTATGTTTTTTGAATTTGCATATGAAGAACTTACAAGATATACAAAGACATACAATAACATACAAATGTAATAATGCAACAACTATATTCAGTATTATCTATTGCTTCGTCAGTTAATTCTGTGATAGTAGCAGTTGATGCTTCTAATGGTACAATTGAAGGTATCAATGCAACATGTTATCAAGGTATCTTGTGAATACTCCATCAATAGCAGTTCCATATCTGGGTGTTGCTTCTTTTGGATCGTTATTAAGAGGATGCTTACACTCGCATGTATTGTCTTCGTCTTACAAACGCGTAACATAACAAATTGTACTCTCAGCAGATCACGTTTATCTCTGTTAGTTTAAAAATTAGAGTGAATTGATCCCTTATAAAATTTAAAGGTAACATTTATATCTAGGGCTTCTCATTGGCATTTTATTATATTTTAAATTTAAAGCGATATATGAGTATTTTAATATTGTAAATTGTTTGTACAACTTTATATATACCAACACCAACATTGGTCTAAATATACTTCGGAACAATGAACCTTTAAATAAAAAAATGTTGAAATCCTTCGCTACTTGGATATCGTAACATAATGAATCCTGGAACAATTAATCGTTGAAACAAATATTTGAACAAATGGACTTAGGAATTATGAATTTTGTGGAACACAAGGTAGTGAAACATATAACCCCATAAACAATAATAAATATTTATTATTGTGTGGCCGAAAATGTCAACCGACGCCGTGATAAAACTGTGCGTTATCACGGGCGTCGTATGCTTATCGATTGTACCTATTAGGTTATATAGTTTCGACATTGACGAAATACCGAGTGTTGACTTCTATTAAATTACTCTGATCCTTGGATCGTACACAATATATTGTTCGCTGACGAGTCGTATTGTCATGTTTACGTCTTCGGCAACGTTCAATAATGCCGGATCGACGACAACGAACGTTTCATTTTAACGAATTCCGTTCTTTGTAAAATATCGCCGTATGCTGTCTACATGCGTGCATAATGGCTTCGTCATCCTGAGTGTTGGTGATTACTCGTCACCATTTTCCAACGTTCTTGTTCGTGCCTTGCTACTACAAATACAACGAAATTCGTCCAACGTCGTCGAAAAACTTGACAAATGGTGGGTTTCAAAAAGTGGTAAAATTACACTGTCCATTTTTCTTATGATTTATGCTTTCTTGCATAATTATTACTATCACTTTTTAAATAACTAAAAAATCGTGTGCTTGGCAAACACTTTGAAATCTATTTGTTATTGAAATCATCAATTGATAGCGAATCGGTTGGCTGTGTTGTGAACCGGGTGACTTATCAGCACCTCAGAGGAAGAAGTTAATTTTTCTTATTAATTATGAGACAACACTTTGATGTATTAGTTATTTTATTAGTTTCAAGAGTTACATAGCACAGATATATATATTAATATAGAGTTTAAATTTTAAAGAGTAATGAAGACTAAGGACCTAACAACGACTGTCACAATACGTGTCGATATACAAGTGTCGTGTGTCCTTAAGTCTACTAGCTTACATACCAAACAGTAATGGATGTACAGAAAGTTGTCCTTGTTCCAGTGGTAGTACATGTTACCATGGTCTTAATGGCTCTATGTGATCCCATGCATCAAATCATTAGTATCCATTAGTATTTTCATTAGTATTTTCCACACCTTTGCACAGATGTGTAGCTTCAATTTCTAAGTTTTATGTTATTAATTCCTAACTACGAATAACTTAGTGAAATCGGACAATGTATCTTTGCCTTGTGCTTACTAATTTTATGTACTTACAACAGCTAGTTGGGATGTTTGAGAATATTATGTGCAAAATTTGTATTATGCACACAGTTGAGTTTTAATTGTTCCTATGATAATGTGATATATTTTCATTTGAAATAGGTATAGTGATTTGTATTTATAAAGAACAGCACCTGTAGCTATTTATTTGTATTTTGGTTTTCACCAGTATTCCATTATGAAATATTCTTTACTTTTATTTGGAGTAAAAAACTATAATTTTAACAATCCTTTTAACAATTAACTCTAAGTATTCTATCTCTTTGTAACTCAATTGTAAGTAATTGATTTTGATTGGATTTGTATATGTACAATCTATGCATAATTAATTAATTCTGTAAACCAAAATAATACTTAAACAATATCTCACACAGAAAATATTTGGGTTTCAAAGAATTCATAAGCCCTTTAATATAAATAATTGTATAGTCCGTCAGAAACTACTGAAAAATAGTTTACCTTGTACTATGTAGACATGTAAATCCATGTATTAAATGTGTCATTGAATCGAAATAATGTTTGATATGTTCTACAAAAGGTATTTTATATATTTATGTGTATCTAGAATAGTGAAAAAGTTGGATTTAATGAATTTAAAAGATATCTTGGTGTTATTAATTTAAGGCTTTAGATAAATGGTTTAAAAAATTATAATATCCTGATCTGTGGTCAAGTATTAAGTGTATACGAGTATATAAGTGAAGAAGTGTAGAATTACAATTTGAACATCGGTAATATCTAGTTGTATAGTAAATTAAGTATAGTTAAAATAAAATTACAAGATGGTTCCTACTCTCCAAATGAATTTTTTATTGCTTATTAGATTAATTTACGAATGCGTAGAATGAACAAGTATTAAACCATATCAATATTGCGAATTAATATTTTGATATCAAAAAATCTTTGATTGAGTGATTGATGTTAAGGAGATGCAAAAGATACAGATTAAGTTATGTAAAGATAAATATGTTTGAAGCACTGCAAAACGTATACAATTATTTTTAAAATGAAGGTTTTTTATTAAAAAAATAAAATTAAGCATGCTGAATTTAAGAGGACATTACACCCCCATGTGTTGTCTCCGTCTTACAAATGTAAAACATAGCAAAAACTGCATTGTGCGGGACAACTTTTCTCGCACAATATTTGTTGTAGAACTACTAAATTTTCACAACACATAAAGAAAAACATTATCTATGCAACAGCAAGCTTTTATTTTTAATAACACTATCCAATAATTTTTTATAAGCAAATGAAAAAAATCAAAATGTTTAGAAGCAAATAACATTTATTGTATTTATGTTATCTAAAATATAGGCACGCAGTTGCATAGATAATTTTCTACCCTATATGCTCAGAAATTTTGAAGCCACTCCAACAAACATAGAATGATAAAAATTATCCGGCGCAAAGCAGTTTTTGTTTGTTGTACATTTGTAAGATAGAGAAAGCACATGTGAGTGTGACGTCCTCATAATTAGATCACTAATAAATTACACAAAATGTGAGCTAGGAATTTAATTGGGCTTGAACAAATTTTTTTATATTTTATCACTATTTATAAATACATAAATGTATGTAATTGCTTTTAATTATTCAACATATTGTGAACTTTCCGACTATCAAAACAAATTGGACAGTACATATTTCCATAAATGTAAAAATGAATAAAACACAATTATAATATAGTATATAAATAAACAAGCAAATAGTTTATAAAAAAGAATAAATTAATATTTTAAACTTTTCGAATAAAGAATGTACAATCATTTTTATATAAGATTAATAATATTGCAACTGAATATGAATAAATAGAAGAAAGAATACAGTGAGATAAATAATCTGTGCTACATATATAGAGATAATTTATTTTAAAAAGAGAAGTCATTTTAAATTAGTTCTTATTAGACATACCTATGTTGAGAAATTTAAATGCTTTAACTATTAATATTTATCATTATCCATAATGTATTGATACAAAAAATATTTGATAAAAGATATAAAATTGGTTTTTATATTTAATATATTATTGAAATAAATTTTCTTTTTTCATTGTGGTTACGCACACTGTACATATTGAAATAAAAAAACTATATTTTCATTATATTTAGGACTTGAACGTCATCCATTAAAATAAAATTAATTATCAAATACTGCCTCAATATTATCTATAGCACTTAAGAATAGTTAAAATTTAAATAGTATTAAAAACCATTCATAAACATGATCAAGGAAGATAAGAATCACTGCTTAACGAATAATATTGTTATTAACTTTAATAGAATTAAACAACAAAATGTCATACGTAATTGCCTGTAATTTTAAACAATAATGCTAGTTATGTAATAACGATTATTAAAATAAATAATTGAACTCAACGTTTAAACTATAGAAGTAAAAAACTTAACAAAATACTACCCTTTTTTTAAAGATGTTGGTATGTATGTATGTATGTGTGTATAAATTAAAATGTAACTGTAACACATAGTTTGTAGGCGAGACAAATATAAATTTTAAAATAAGATATAAAAAACTAGTTTCTCAAATAAAATGAAAAAAAGACTGCTCCTACTTCAGATTTCTCTTAACATGTCATTGATTATATCCATTTGATACATGACGATATCAATACATTTTAGATAATAACGACCAAAGTGTTTATACTTTATATTTACATCCATGTTTTATAAGGAATATTGAATAATTATTCCTATTAAAATAAATTATATCTATGTAAAATGACCGAGTTTCCTCAATGATTTTCTTGATTTATTTTTTCATATTCAACTGTGGTTTTACTTTGAAACCAGTCATGCTTTAGAAACACCAACAATACTGCAGACTTAGCTTTTATTTATTTATTCGATTCAATACGTAACCTAATTGTTTGTTTATTTATATATTAATTTACGAGTATTTACCATTTAATAATTCTTTGTTTTAATTATTTTAGTAGGATTTAGAGTAACTTGTTGATAAATTAATTGTCATCATAAATGTGTAAAATAATTTCAACTTTAAATTGTTTAACTCGGTTCTTGTTGATAATTTATTCATTTGAATTTTTAGGTGTTGAACAACATAAATTAAATGTTAAACAAAATACGAAAATCAAAGAATTGTTGCGGCATGGAACAATTAATATTCATCCTACATAGTTGTTCTTAGTTTAGAAGTATGTGTGTGTCATGTATATTTATCTATTATTACAGTAAAGTATTTCATCAAGTTAAATGCATATGTAAGTGATTAAATTGAACAAGTTTTTATAACCGTATCAAGTTCAATACTTTTGAAGTACATACTTACATATTAATATATTATTATTCTATTATTTGTTTGATAATTTTTCTATCAATAATTTCTTATGAATTATGATTTTGTGCTACAAAATAATTTTGTAATACATTTTTGATGTGGACATAATAACTAATGAGGAATTATTAGGAAAGATATCAAAGAATAATTGAGCCTCATAGAATGGTAAAAGCAAAAGAATAAAAAACTGGACTAGAGCATGGTGGGTTGCTGGGTTTAATGATAAAAATGTACGTGAACGGTAAAAATCACTGAGAAAGACCATGTTTGACATATTTAAAATTAATGGTCGATGCACCTTAGGCTTAATGCTTATGGAGTAAGACAAATAACTGGGTTGAGAGGAAAAGATGTGCAAACCACACTTAGGATAGATTAGAAAATTAAAAATTACTTCGACAAGTGATCATAGCAAGAAGAGTTGACAAAATGTAGTTGTTGTATCTTGTTTATGTGTTAGGAGTCAAATGAAAAACTATAGGATGCGTTAATTGACGAATTTTTATTGATACAAGGACATAATAAAAGAGATATACACAATTTTAAAGTAAAAAAAAAAAATAATTACATATTTTGATAAATATGGAATAATTTCTATTACTGATATACACAGTTTCACTTATGTTTAAGAATTTAAGAATTAATTAATCATACATGTTATATTGATGAGGATTTTTTTCCCATATTTTTTTATCATTGATTCCGAGTAAACCAATCGCGTTTTCATTATTTCCACTTTGTTGGGTGGATAAATAATGTTAAGTTTTATCAAAATGTTAATAGGTGTATGTACATGTGTGTGTAGATTAAATTGTGATAACTGTTTGGTATGTATAAAGCTCATTGTTGCTTTTGCATAAGTTATATTTACAGTTAAACTGTCTTTTATGCATAATCAAATTATTTTTACTTATTTGATAGTTAAAATATATTTATTTTTTTAAATGTGTACATAAGTTATCGGCTCGGTAAAATATGTATTATTTAAGAATTTACGAATTTCAAAATCAAATGAATGATTGACCACTTATTTAATTGTATAAAATGTATGGGGGTTAAGTACACTTTTGTAAAAAATTAGTTAAAAGGGGGGGGAAGTTCAATGATGCTCCTTTATTACTTGCTGTGAAGTTTTGATTTTCTGTTGCAGGTGTTATTTATGTACCAGACTTTACTAAATCATTTTATTCTTTATGATTTCAATAAATATAGGATAAATTGAACTTTTCAGGAACTAAAACGTTTTCGTATGATTACCCAATTTGTATTGAGATATTCTGATCCAAGGATATGGCTTGCCAAAGAATTGCCTGTTCTTAGTTCCAATCGATACTCAAAGAGTTTTGAATACTGCTTTAGAAGGTAGGTAATTGAGAAAAAATGAAAATGTATGTTTAACATTGCGTAATATTGGAAATTATAATAAATCTTCTAACAAAAAAATGAAAAGAAGTGTATGCGTTTAAAATTAATGATTATTTTCTATCGGTTCTCTCAGATTTATGTTGTTTTCTTATCTTCACAGATGTGTCCATTCAATTCCACAACGGTACAGAACGTGTATGATATTTGGACAAGATGTTTTGAGATAAACATTGCATGCATTTAGAATTAAATAACAGATTCGGTGTTATAAAGTAAGTATGACATGGTCAAGTCGAACAAAATTCTATCGCTTGGATGATTTGTCTGTGTAACTAATTTTCAAAAATTTCAATATATTTTGTAAGAAATAGTCACCGAAGTTTAATACTGTTATAGTTTTAGTACAGTTATTCGGATGCACTGGAACAACAAGTATATGCTGACAAATCACCAGTATGGAACATGCATTGTGAACTTTCCGACTATCAAAACAAATTGGACAGTACATATTTCCATAAATGTAAAAATGAATAAAACACAATTATAATATAGTATATAAATAAACAAGCAAATAGTTTATACAAAAGAATAAATTAATATTTTAAACTTTTCGAATAAAGAATGTACAATCATTTTTATATAAGATTAATAATATTGCAACTGAATATGAATAAATAAAAGAAAGAATACAGTGAGATAAATAATCTGTGCTACATATATAGAGATAATTTATTTTAAAAAGAGAAGTCATTTTAAATTAGTTCTTATTAGACATACCTATGTTGAGAAATATAAATGCTTTAACTATTAATATTTATCATTATCCATAATGTATTGATACAAAAAATATTTGATAAAAGATATAAAATTGGTTTTTATATTTAATATATTATTGAAATAAATTTTCTTTTTTCATTGTGGTTACGCACACTGTACATATTGAAATAAAAAAACTATATTTTCATTATATTTAGGACTTGAACGTCATCCATTAAAATAAAATTAATTATCAAATACTGCCTCAATATTATCTATAGCACTTAAGAATAGTTAAAATTTAAATAGTATTAAAAACCATTCATAAACATGATCAAGGAAGATAAGAATCACTGCTTAACGAATAATATTGTTATTAACTTTAATAGAATTAAACAACAAAATGTCATACGTAATTGCCTGTAATTTTAAACAATAATGCTAGTTATGTAATAACGATTATTAAAATAAATAATTGAACTCAACATTTAAACTATAGAAGTAAAAAACTTAACAAAATACTACCCTTTTTTTAAAGATGTTGGTATGTATGTATGTATGTGTGTATAAATTAAAATGTAACTGTAACACATAGTTTGTAGGCGAGACAAATATAAATTTTAAAATAAGATATAAAAAACTAGTTTCTCAAATAAAATGAAAAAAAGACTGCTCCTACTTCAGATTTCTCTTAACATGTCATTGATTATATCCATTAGATACATGACGATATCAATACATTTTAGATAATAACGACCAAAGTGTTTATACTTTATATTTACATCCATGTTTTATAAGAAGGAATATTGAATAATTATTCCTATTAAAATAAATTATTTCTATGTAAAATGACCGAGTTTCCTCAATGATTTTCTTGATTTATTTTTTCATATTCAACTGTGGTTTTACTTTGAAACCAGTCATGCTTTAGAAACACCAACAATACTGCAGACTTGGCTTTTATTTATTTATTCGATTCAATACGTAACCTAATTG
Source organism: Sipha maydis (assembly GCA_034509805.1). Classification (NCBI taxonomy): domain Eukaryota; kingdom Metazoa; phylum Arthropoda; class Insecta; order Hemiptera; family Aphididae; genus Sipha; species Sipha maydis. Next base: position 48,018 of record JASXSY010000399.1, read on the forward strand.
TTTGTTTATTTATATATTAATTTACGAGTATTTACCATTTAATAATTCTTTGTTTTAATTATTTTAGTAGGATTTAGAGTAACTTGTTGATAAATTAATTGTCATCATAAATGTGTAAAATAATTTCAACTTTAAATTGTTTAACTCGGTTCTTGTTGATAATTTATTCATTTGAATATTTAGGTGTTGAACAACATAAATTAAATGTTAAACAAAATACGAAAATCAAAGAATTGTTGCGGCATGGAACAATTAATATTCATCCTACATAGTTGTTCTTAGTTTAGAAGTATGTGTGTGTCATGTATATTTATCTATTATTACAGTAAAGTATTTCATCAAGTTAAATGCATATGTAAGTGATTAAATTGAACAAGTTTTTATAACCGTATCAAGTTCAATACTTTTGAAGTACATACTTACATATTAATATATTATTATTCTATTATTTGTTTGATAATTTTTCTATCAATAATTTCTTATGAATTATGATTTTGTGCTACAAAATAATTTTTAATACATTTTTGATGTGGACATAATAACTAATGAGGAATTATTAGGAAAGATATCAAAGAATAATTGAGCCTCATAGAATGGTAAAAGCAAAAGAATAAAAAACTGGACTAGAGCATGGTGGGTTGCTGGGTTTAATGATAAAAATGTACGTGAACGGTAAAAATCACTGAGAAAGACCATGTTTGACATATTTAAAATTAATGGTCGATGCACCTTAGGCTTAATGCTTATGGAGTAAGACAAATAACTGGGTTGAGAGGAAAAGATGTGCAAACCACACTTAGGATAGATTAGAAAATTAAAAATTACTTCGACAAGTGATCATAGCAAGAAGAGTTGACAAAATGTAGTTGTTGTATCTTGTTTATGTGTTAGGAGTCAAATGAAAAACTATAGGATGCGTTAATTGACGAATTTTTATTGATACAAGGACATAATAAAAGAGATATACACAATTTTAAAGTAAAAAAAAAAAATAATTACATATTTTGATAAATATGGAATAATTTCTATTACTGATATACACAGTTTCACTTATGTTTAAGAATTTAAGAATTAATTAATCATACATGTTATATTGATGAGGATTTTTTTCCCATATTTTTTTATCATTGATTCCGAGTAAACCAATCGCGTTTTCATTATTTCCACTTTGTTGGGTGGATAAATAATGTTAAGTTTTATCAAAATGTTAATAGGTGTATGTACATGTGTGTGTAGATTAAATTGTGATAACTGTTTGGTATGTATAAAGCTCATTGTTGCTTTTGCATAAGTTATATTTACAGTTAAACTGTCTTTTATGCATAATCAAATTATTTTACTTATTTGATAGTTAAAATATATTTATTTTTTTAAATGTGTACATAAGTTATCGGCTCGGTAAAATATGTATTATTTAAGAATTTACGAATTTCAAAATCAAATGAATGATTGACCACTTATTTAATTGTATAAAATGTATGGGGGTTAAGTACACTTTTGTAAAAAATTAGTTAAAAGGGGGGGGAAGTTCAATGATGCTCCTTTATTACTTGCTGTGAAGTTTTGATTTTCTGTTGCAGGTGTTATTTATGTACCAGACTTTACTAAATCATTTTATTCTTTATGATTTCAATAAATATAGGATAAATTGAACTTTTCAGGAACTAAAACGTTTTCGTATGATTACCCAATTTGTATTGAGATATTCTGATCCAAGGATATGGCTTGCCAAAGAATTGCCTGTTCTTAGTTCCAATCGATACTCAAAGAGTTTTGAATACTGCTTTAGAAGGTAGGTAATTGAGAAAAAATGAAAATGTATGTTTAACATTGCGTAATATTGGAAATTATAATAAATCTTCTAACAAAAAATGAAAAGAAGTGTATGCGTTTAAAATTAATGATTATTTTCTATCGGTTCTCTCAGATTTATGTTGTTTTCTTATCTTCACAGATGTGTCCATTCAATTCCACAACGGTACAGAACGTGTATGATATTTGGACAAGATGTTTTGAGATAAACATTGCATGCATTTAGAATTAAATAACAGATTCGGTGTTATAAAGTAAGTATGACATGGTCAAGTCGAACAAAATTCTATCGCTTGGATGATTTGTCTGTGTAACTAATTTTCAAAAATTTCAATATATTTTGTAAGAAATAGTCACCGAAGTTTAATACTGTTATAGTTTTAGTACAGTTATTCGGATGCACTGGAACAACAAGTATATGCTGACAAATCACCAGTATGGAACATGCATTGTGAACTTTCCGACTATCAAAACAAATTGGACAGTACATATTTCCATAAATGTAAAAATGAATAAAACACAATTATAATATAGTATATAAATAAACAAGCAAATAGTTTATACAAAAGAATAAATTAATATTTTAAACTTTTCGAATAAAGAATGTACAATCATTTTTATATAAGATTAATAATATTGCAACTGAATATGAATAAATAAAAGAAAGAATACAGTGAGATAAATAATCTGTGCTACATATATAGAGATAATTTATTTTAAAAAGAGAAGTCATTTTAAATTAGTTCTTATTAGACATACCTATGTTGAGAAATTTAAATGCTTTAACTATTAATATTTATCATTATCCATAATGTATTGATACAAAAAATATTTGATAAAAGATATAAAATTGGTTTTTATATTTAATATATTATTGAAATAAATTTTCTTTTTTCATTGTGGTTACGCACACTGTACATATTGAAATAAAAAAACTATATTTTCATTATATTTAGGACTTGAACGTCATCCATTAAAATAAAATTAATTATCAAATACTGCCTCAATATTATCTATAGCACTTAAGAATAGTTAAAATTTAAATAGTATTAAAAACCATTCATAAACATGATCAAGGAAGATAAGAATCACTGCTTAACGAATAATATTGTTATTAACTTTAATAGAATTAAACAACAAAATGTCATACGTAATTGCCTGTAATTTTAAACAATAATGCTAGTTATGTAATAACGATTATAAAAATAAATAATTGAACTCAACATTTAAACTATAGAAGTAAAAAACTTAACAAAATACTACCCTTTTTTTAAAGATGTTGGTATGTATGTATGTATGTGTGTATAAATTAAAATGTAACTGTAACACATAGTTTGTAGGCGAGACAAATATAAATTTTAAAATAAGATATAAAAAACTAGTTTCTCAAATAAAATGAAAAAAGACTGCTCCTACTTCAGATTTCTCTTAACATGTCATTGATTATATCCATTAGATACATGACGATATCAATACATTTTAGATAATAACGACCAAAGTGTTTATACTTTATATTTACATCCATGTTTTATAAGAAGGAATATTGAATAATTATTCCTATTAAAATAAATTATTTCTATGTAAAATGACCGAGTTTCCTCAATGATTTTCTTGATTTATTTTTTCATATTCAACTGTGGTTTTACTTTGAAACCAGTCATGCTTTAGAAACACCAACAATACTGCAGACTTAGCTTTTATTTATTTATTCGATTCAATACGTAACCTAATTGTTTGTTTATTTATATATTAATTTACGAGTATTTACCATTTAATAATTCTTTGTTTTAATTATTTTAGTAGGATTTAGAGTAACTTGTTGATAAATTAATTGTCATCATAAATGTGTAAAATAATTTCAACTTTAAATTGTTTAACTCGGTTCTTGTTGATAATTTATTCATTTGAATTTTTAGGTGTTGAACAACATAAATTAAATGTTAAACAAAATACGAAAATCAAAGAATTGTTGCGGCATGGAACAATTAATATTCATCCTACATAGTTGTTCTTAGTTTAGAAGTATGTGTGTGTCATGTATATTTATCTATTATTACAGTAAAGTATTTCATCAAGTTAAATGCATATGTAAGTGATTAAATTGAACAAGTTTTTATAACCGTATCAAGTTCAATACTTTTGAAGTACATACTTACATATTAATATATTATTATTCTATTATTTGTTTGATAATTTTTCTATCAATAATTTCTTATGAATTATGATTTTGTGCTACAAAATAATTTTTAATACATTTTTGATGTGGACATAATAACTAATGAGGAATTATTAGGAAAGATATCAAAGAATAATTGAGCCTCATAGAATGGTAAAAGCAAAAGAATAAAAAACTGGACTAGAGCATGGTGGGTTGCTGGGTTTAATGATAAAAATGTACGTGAACGGTAAAAATCACTGAGAAAGACCATGTTTGACATATTTAAAATTAATGGTCGATGCACCTTAGGCTTAATGCTTATGGAGTAAGACAAATAACTGGGTTGAGAGGAAAAGATGTGCAAACCACACTTAGGATAGATTAGAAAATTAAAAATTACTTCGACAAGTGATCATAGCAAGAAGAGTTGACAAAATGTAGTTGTTGTATCTTGTTTATGTGTTAGGAGTCAAATGAAAAACTATAGGATGCGTTAATTGACGAATTTTTATTGATACAAGGACATAATAAAAGAGATATACACAATTTTAAAGTAAAAAAAAAAAATAATTACATATTTTGATAAATATGGAATAATTTCTATTACTGATATACACAGTTTCACTTATGTTTAAGAATTTAAGAATTAATTAATCATACATGTTATATTGTGAGGATTTTTTTTCCCATATTTTTTTATCATTGATTCCGAGTAAACCAATCGCGTTTTCATTATTTCCACTTTGTTGGGTGGATAAATAATGTTAAGTTTTATCAAAATGTTAATAGGTGTATGTACATGTGTGTGTAGATTAAATTGTGATAACTGTTTGGTATGTATAAAGCTCATTGTTGCTTTTGCATAAGTTATATTTACAGTTAAACTGTCTTTTATGCATAATCAAATTATTTTTACTTATTTGATAGTTAAAATATATTTATTTTTTTAAATGTGTACACAAGTTATCGGCTCGGTAAAATATGTATTATTTAAGAATTTACGAATTTCAAAATCAAATGAATGATTGACCACTTATTTAATTGTATAAAATGTATGGAAGTTAAGTACACTTTTGTAAAAAATTAGTTAAAAGGGGGGGGGAAGTTCAATGATGCTCATTTATTACTTGCTGTGAAGTTTTGATTTTCAGTTGCAGGTGTTATTTATGTACCAGACTTTACTAAATCATTTTATTCTTTATGATTTCAATAAATATAGGATAAATTGAACTTTTCAGGAACTAAAACGTTTTCGTATGATTACCCAATTTGTATTGAGATATTCTGATCCAAGGATATGGCTTGCCAAAGAATTGCCTGTTCTTAGTTCCAATCGATACTCAAAGAGTTTTGAATACTGCTTTAGAATGTAGGTAATTGAGAAAAAATGTAAATGTATGTTTAACATTGCGTAAAATTGGAAATTATAATAAATCTTCTAACAAAAAAATGAAAAGAAGTGTATGCGCTTAAAATTAATGATTATTTTTCTATCGGTTCTCTCAGATTTATGTTGTATTGTTATCTTCACAGATGTGTCCATTCGATTCCACAACGGTACAGAACGTGTATGATATTTGGACAAGATGTTTTGAGATAAACATTGCATGCATTTAGAATTAAATAACAGATTCGGTGTTATAAAGTAAGTATGACATGGTCAAGTCGAACAAAATTCTATCGCTTGGATGATTTGTCTGTGTAACTAATTTTCAAAAATTTCAATATATTTTGTAAGAAATAGTCACCGAAGTTTAATACTGTTATAGTTTTACTACAGTTATTCGGATGCACTGGAACAACAAGTATATGCTGACAAATCACCAGTATGGAACATGCATTGTGAACTTTCCGACTATCAAAACAAATTGGACAGTACATATTTCCATAAATGTAAAAATGAATAAAACACAATTATAATATAGTATATAAATAAACAAGCAAATAGTTTATAAAAAAGAATAAATTAATATTTTAAACTTTTCGAATAAAGAATGTACAATCATTTTTATATAAGATTAATAATATTGCAACTGAATATGAATAAATAAAAGAAAGAATACAGTGAGATAAATAATCTGTGCTACATATATAGAGATAATTTATTTTAAAAAGAGAAGTCATTTTAAATTAGTTCTTATTAGACATACCTATGTTGAGAAATTTAAATGCTATAACTATTAATATTTATCATTATCCATAATGTATTGATACAAAAAATATTTGATAAAAGATATAAAATTGGTTTTTATATTTAATATATTATTGAAATAAATTTTCTTTTTTCATTGTGGTTACGCACACTGTACATATTGAAATAAAAAAACTATATTTTCATTATATTTAGGACTTGAACGTCATCCATTAAAATAAAATTAATTATCAAATACTGCCTCAATATTATCTATAGCACTTAAGAATAGTTAAAATTTAAATAGTATTAAAAACCATTCATAAACATGATCAAGGAAGATAAGAATCACTGCTTAACGAATAATATTGTTATTAACTTTAATAGAATTAAACAACAAAATGTCATACGTAATTGCCTGTAATTTTAAACAATAATGCTAGTTATGTAATAACGATTATTAAAATAAATAATTGAACTCAACATTTAAACTATAGAAGTAAAAAACTTAACAAAATACTACCCTTTTTTTAAAGATGTTGGTATGTATGTATGTATGTGTGTATAAATTAAAATGTAACTGTAACACATAGTTTGTAGGCGAGACAAATATAAATTTTAAAATAAGATATAAAAAACTAGTTTCTCAAATAAAATGAAAAAAAGACTGCTCCTACTTCAGATTTCTCTTAACATGTCATTGATTATATCCATTAGATACATGACGATATCAATACATTTTAGATAATAACGACCAAAGTGTTTATACTTTATATTTACATCCATGTTTTATAAGAAGGAATATTGAATAATTATTCCTATTAAAATAAATTATTTCTATGTAAAATGACCGAGTTTCCTCAATGATTTTCTTGATTTATTTTTTCATATTCAACTGTGGTTTTACTTTGAAACCAGTCATGCTTTAGAAACACCAACAATACTGCAGACTTAGCTTTTATTTATTTATTCGATTCAATACGTAACCTAATTGTTTGTTTATTTATATATTAATTTACGAGTATTTACCATTTAATAATTCTTTGTTTTAATTATTTTAGTAGGATTTAGAGTAACTTGTTGATAAATTAATTGTCATCATAAATGTGTAAAATAATTTCAACTTTAAATTGTTTAACTCGGTTCTTGTTGATAATTTATTCATTTGAATTTTTAGGTGTTGAACAACATAAATTAAATGTTAAACAAAATACGAAAATCAAAGAATTGTTGCGGCATGGAACAATTAATATTCATCCTACATAGTTGTTCTTAGTTTAGAAGTATGTGTGTGTCATGTATATTTATCTATTATTACAGTAAAGTATTTCATCAAGTTAAATGCATATGTAAGTGATTAAATTGAACAAGTTTTTATAACCGTATCAAGTTAAATACTTTTGAAGTACATACTTACATATTAATATATTATTATTCTATTATTTGTTTGATAATTTTTCTATCAATAATTTCTTATGAATTATGATTTTGTGCTACAAAATAATTTTTAATACATTTTTGATGTGGACATAATAACTAATGAGGAATTATTAGGAAAGATATCAAAGAATAATTGAGCCTCATAGAATGGTAAAAGCAAAAGAATAAAAAACTGGACTAGAGCATGGTGGGTTGCTGGGTTTAATGATAAAAATGTACGTGAACGGTAAAAATCACTGAGAAAGACCATGTTTGACATATTTAAAATTAATGGTCGATGCACCTTAGGCTTAATGCTTATGGAGTAAGACAAATAACTGGGTTGAGAGGAAAAGATGTGCAAACCACACTTAGGATAGATTAGAAAATTAAAAATTACTTCGACAAGTGATCATAGCAAGAAGAGTTGACAAAATGTAGTTGTTGTATCTTGTTTATGTGTTAGGAGTCAAATGAAAAACTATAGGATGCGTTAATTGACGAATTTTTATTGATACAAGGACATAATAAAAGAGATATACACAATTTTAAAGTAAAAAAAAAAAAATAATTACATATTTTGATAAATATGGAATAATTTCTATTACTGATATACACAGTTTCACTTATGTTTAAGAATTTAAGAATTAATTAATCATACATGTTATATTGATGAGGATTTTTTTCCCATATTTTTTTATCATTGATTCCGAGTAAACCAATCGCGTTTTCATTATTTCCACTTTGTTGGGTGGATAAATAATGTTAAGTTTTATCAAAATGTTAATAGGTTTATGTACATGTGTGTGTAGATTAAATTGTGATAACTGTTTGGTATGTATAAAGCTCATTGTTGCTTTTGCATAAGTTATATTTACAGTTAAACTGTCTTTTATGCATAATCAAATTATTTTTACTTATTTGATAGTTAAAATATATTTATTTTTTTAAATGTGTACATAAGTTATCGGCTCGGTAAAATATGTATTATTTAAGAATTTACGAATTTCAAAATCAAATGAATGATTGACCACTTATTTAATTGTATAAAATGTATGGGGGTTAAGTACACTTTTGTAAAAAATTAGTTAAAAGGGGGGGGAAGTTCAATGATGCTCATTTATTACTTGCTGTGAAGTTTTGATTTTCAGTTGCAGGTGTTATTTATGTACCAGACTTTACTAAATCATTTTATTCTTTATGATTTCAATAAATATAGGATAAATTGAACTTTTCAGGAACTAAAACGTTTTCGTATGATTACCCAATTTGTATTGAGATATTCTGATCCAAGGATATGGCTTGCCAAAGAATTGCCTGTTCTTAGTTCCAATCGATACTCAAAGAGTTTTGAATACTGCTTTAGAATGTAGGTAATTGAGAAAAAATGTAAATGTATGTTTAACATTGCGTAAAATTGGAAATTATAATAAATCTTCTAACAAAAAAATTAAAAGAAATGTATGCGCTTAAAATTAATGATTATTTTCTATCGGTTGTCTCAGATTTATGTTGTATTGTTATCTTCACAGATGTGTCCATTCAATTCCACAACGGTACAGAACGTGTATGATATTTGGACAAGATGTTTTTGAGATAAACATTGCATGCATTTAGAATTAAATAACAGATTCGGTGTTATAAAGTAAGTATGACATGGTCAAGTCGAACAAAATTCTATCGCTTGGATTATTTGTCTGTGTAACTAATTTTCAAAAATTTCAATATATTTTATAAGAAATAGTCACCGAAGTTTAATACTGTTATAGTTTTACTACAGTTATTCGGATGCACTGGAACAACAAGTATATGCTGACAAATCACCAGTATGGAACATGCATTGTGAACTTTCCGACTATCAAAACAAATTGGACAGTACATATTTCCATAAATGTAAAAATGAATAAAACACAATTATAATATAGTATATAAATAAACAAGCAAATAGTTTATAAAAAAGAATAAATTAATATTTTAAACTTTTCGAATAAAGAATGTACAATCATTTTTATATAAGATTAATAATATTGCAACTGAATATGAATAAATAGAAGAAAGAATACAGTGAGATAAATAATCTGTGCTACATATATAGAGATAATTTATTTTAAAAAGAGAAGTCATTTTAAATTAGTTCTTATTAGACATACCTATGTTGAGAAATTTAAATGCTTTAACTATTAATATTTATCATTATCCATAATGTATTGATACAAAAAATATTTGATAAAAGATATAAAATTGGTTTTTATATTTAATATATTATTGAAATAAATTTTCTTTTTTCATTGTGGTTACGCACACTGTACATATTGAAATAAAAAAACTATATTTTCATTATATTTAGGACTTGAACGTCATCCATTAAAATAAAATTAATTATCAAATACTGCCTCAATATTATCTATAGCACTTAAGAATAGTTAAAATTTAAATAGTATTAAAAACCATTCATAAACATGATCAAGGAAGATAAGAATCACTGCTTAACGAATAATATTGTTATTAACTTTAATAGAATTAAACAACAAAATGTCATACGTAATTGCCTGTAATTTTAAACAATAATGCTAGTTATGTAATAACGATTATTAAAATAAATAATTGAACTCAACGTTTAAACTATAGAAGTAAAAAACTTAACAAAATACTACCCTTTTTTTAAAGATGTTGGTATGTATGTATGTATGTGTGTATAAATTAAAATGTAACTGTAACACATAGTTTGTAGGCGAGACAAATATAAATTTTAAAATAAGATATAAAAAACTAGTTTCTCAAATAAAATGAAAAAAAGACTGCTCCTACTTCAGATTTCTCTTAACATGTCATTGATTATATCCATTTGATACATGACGATATCAATACATTTTAGATAATAACGACCAAAGTGTTTATACTTTATATTTACATCCATGTTTTATAAGAAGGAATATTGAATAATTATTCCTATTAAAATAAATTATATCTATGTAAAATGACCGAGTTTCCTCAATGATTTTCTTGATTTATTTTTTCATATTCAACTGTGGTTTTACTTTGAAACCAGTCATGCTTTAGAAACACCAACAATACTGCAGACTTAGCTTTTATTTATTTATTCGATTCAATACGTAACCTAATTGTTTGTTTATTTATATATTAATTTACGAGTATTTACCATTTAATAATTCTTTGTTTTAATTATTTTAGTAGGATTTAGAGTAACTTGTTGATAAATTAATTGTCATCATAAATGTGTAAAATAATTTCAACTTTAAATTGTTTAACTCGGTTCTTGTTGATAATTTATTCATTTGAATTTTTAGGTGTTGAACAACATAAATTAAATGTTAAACAAAATACGAAAATCAAAGAATTGTTGCGGCATGGAACAATTAATATTCATCCTACATAGTTGTTCTTAGTTTAGAAGTATGTGTGTGTCATGTATATTTATCTATTATTACAGTAAAGTATTTCATCAAGTTAAATGCATATGTAAGTGATTAAATTGAACAAGTTTTTATAACCGTATCAAGTTCAATACTTTTGAAGTACATACTTACATATTAATATATTATTATTCTATTATTTGTTTGATAATTTTTCTATCAATAATTTCTTATGAATTATGATTTTGTGCTACAAAATAATTTTTAATACATTTTTGATGTGGACATAATAACTAATGAGGAATTATTAGGAAAGATATCAAAGAATAATTGAGCCTCATAGAATGGTAAAAGCAAAAGAATAAAAAACTGGACTAGAGCATGGTGGGTTGCTGGGTTTAATGATAAAAATGTACGTGAACGGTAAAAATCACTGAGAAAGACCATGTTTGACATATTTAAAATTAATGGTCGATGCACCTTAGGCTTAATGCTTATGGAGTAAGACAAATAACTGGGTTGAGAGGAAAAGATGTGCAAACCACACTTAGGATAGATTAGAAAATTAAAAATTACTTCGACAAGTGATCATAGCAAGAAGAGTTGACAAAATGTAGTTGTTGTATCTTGTTTATGTGTTAGGAGTCAAATGAAAAACTATAGGATGCGTTAATTGACGAATTTTTATTGATACAAGGACATAATAAAAGAGATATACACAATTTTAAAGTAAAAAAAAAAAAATAATTACATATTTTGATAAATATGGAATAATTTCTATTACTGATATACACAGTTTCACTTATGTTTAAGAATTTAAGAATTAATTAATCATACATGTTATATTGATGAGGATTTTTTTCCCATATTTTTTTATCATTGATTCCGAGTAAACCAATCGCGTTTTCATTATTTCCACTTTGTTGGGTGGATAAATAATGTTAAGTTTTATCAAAATGTTAATAGGTGTATGTACATGTGTGTGTAGATTAAATTGTGATAACTGTTTGGTATGTATAAAGCTCATTGTTGCTTTTGCATAAGTTATATTTACAGTTAAACTGTCTTTTATGCATAATCAAATTATTTTTACTTATTTGATAGTTAAAATATACTTATTTTTTTAAATGTGTACATAAGTTATCGGCTCGGTAAAATATGTATTATTTAAGAATTTACGAATTTCAAAATCAAATGATTGATTGACCACTTATTTAATTGTATAAAATGTATGGGGGTTAAGTACACTTTTGTAAAAAATTAGTTAAAAGGGGGGGGAAGTTCAATGATGCTCCTTTATTACTTGCTGTGAAGTTTTGATTTTCTGTTGCAGGTGTTATTTATGTACCAGACTTTACTAAATCATTTTATTCTTTATGATTTCAATAAATATAGGATAAATTGAACTTTCCAGGAACTAAAACGTTTTCGTATGATTACCCAATTTGTATTGAGATATTCTGATCCAAGGATATGGCTTGCCAAAGAATTGCCTGTTCTTAGTTCCAATCGATACTCAAAGAGTTTTGAATACTGCTTTAGAAGGTAGGTAATTGAGAAAAAATGTAAATGTATGTTTAACATTGCGTAAAATTGGAAATTATAATAAATCTTCTAACAAAAAAATTGAAAGAAGTGTATGCGCTTAAAATTAATGATTATTTTCTATCGGTTGTCTCAGATTTATGTTGTATTGTTATCTTCACAGATGTGTCCATTCAATTCCACAACGGTACAGAACGTGTATGATATTTGGACAAGATGTTTTTGAGATAAACATTGCATGCATTTAGAATTAAATAACAGATTCGGTGTTATAAAGTAAGTATGACATGGTCAAGTCGAACAAAATTCTATCGCTTGGATTATTTGTCTGTGTAACTAATTTTCAAAAATTTCAATATATTTTATAAGAAATAGTCACCGAAGTTTAATACTGTTATAGTTTTACTACAGTTATTCGGATGCACTGGAACAACAAGTATATGCTGACAAATCACCAGTATGGAACATGCATTGTGAACTTTCCGACTATCAAAACAAATTGGACAGTACATATTTCCATAAATGTAAAAATGAATAAAACACAATTATAATATAGTATATAAATAAACAAGCAAATAGTTTATACAAAAGAATAAATTAATATTTTAAACTTTTCGAATAAAGAATGTACAATCATTTTTATATAAGATTAATAATATTGCAACTGAATATGAATAAATAAAAGAAAGAATACAGTGAGATAAATAATCTGTGCTACATATATAGAGATAATTTATTTTAAAAAGAGAAGTCATTTTAAATTAGTTCTTATTAGACATACCTATGTTGAGAAATTTAAATGCTTTAACTATTAATATTTATCATTATCCATAATGTATTGATACAAAAAATATTTGATAAAAGATATAAAATTGGTTTTTATATTTAATATATTATTGAAATAAATTTTCTTTTTTCATTGTGGTTACGCACACTGTACATATTGAAATAAAAAAACTATATTTTCATTATATTTAGGACTTGAACGTCATCCATTAAAATAAAATTAATTATCAAATACTGCCTCAATATTATCTATAGCACTTAAGAATAGTTAAAATTTAAATAGTATTAAAAACCATTCATAAACATGATCAAGGAAGATAAGAATCACTGCTTAACGAATAATATTGTTATTAACTTTAATAGAATTAAACAACAAAATGTCATACGTAATTGCCTGTAATTTTAAACAATAATGCTAGTTATGTAATAACGATTATTAAAATAAATAATTGAACTCAACGTTTAAACTATAGAAGTAAAAAACTTAACAAAATACTACCCTTTTTTTAAAGATGTTGGTATGTATGTATGTATGTGTGTATAAATTAAAATGTAACTGTAACACATAGTTTGTAGGCGAGACAAATATAAATTTTAAAATAAGATATAAAAAACTAGTTTCTCAAATAAAATGAAAAAAAGACTGCTCCTACTTCAGATTTCTCTTAACATGTCATTGATTATATCCATTTGATACATGACGATATCAATACATTTTAGATAATAACGACCAAAGTGTTTATACTTTATATTTACATCCATGTTTTATAAGAAGGAATATTGAATAATTATTCCTATTAAAATAAATTATATCTATGTAAAATGACCGAGTTTCCTCAATGATTTTCTTGATTTATTTTTTCATATTCAACTGTGGTTTTACTTTGAAACCAGTCATGCTTTAGAAACACCAACAATACTGCAGACTTAGCTTTTATTTATTTATTCGATTCAATACGTAACCTAATTGTTTGTTTATTTATATATTAATTTACGAGTATTTACCATTTAATAATTCTTTGTTTTAATTATTTTAGTAGGATTTAGAGTAACTTGTTGATAAATTAATTGTCATCATAAATGTGTAAAATAATTTCAACTTTAAATTGTTTAACTCGGTTCTTGTTGATAATTTATTCATTTGAATTTTTAGGTGTTGAACAACATAAATTAAATGTTAAACAAAATACGAAAATCAAAGAATTGTTGCGGCATGGAACAATTAATATTCATCCTACATAGTTGTTCTTAGTTTAGAAGTATGTGTGTGTCATGTATATTTATCTATTATTACAGTAAAGTATTTCATCAAGTTAAATGCATATGTAAGTGATTAAATTGAACAAGTTTTTATAACCGTATCAAGTTAAATACTTTTGAAGTACATACTTACATATTAATATATTATTATTCTATTATTTGTTTGATAATTTTTCTATCAATAATTTCTTATGAATTATGATTTTGTGCTACAAAATAATTTTTAATACATTTTTGATGTGGACATAATAACTAATGAGGAATTATTAGGAAAGATATCAAAGAATAATTGAGCCTCATAGAATGGTAAAAGCAAAAGAATAAAAAACTGGACTAGAGCATGGTGGGTTGCTGGGTTTAATGATAAAAATGTACGTGAACGGTAAAAATCACTGAGAAAGACCATGTTTGACATATTTAAAATTAATGGTCGATGCACCTTAGGCTTAATGCTTATGGAGTAAGACAAATAACTGGGTTGAGAGGAAAAGATGTGCAAACCACACTTAGGATAGATTAGAAAATTAAAAATTACTTCGACAAGTGATCATAGCAAGAAGAGTTGACAAAATGTAGTTGTTGTATCTTGTTTATGTGTTAGGAGTCAAATGAAAAACTATAGGATGCGTTAATTGACGAATTTTTATTGATACAAGGACATAATAAAAGAGATATACACAATTTTAAAGTAAAAAAAAAAAAATAATTACATATTTTGATAAATATGGAATAATTTCTATTACTGATATACACAGTTTCACTTATGTTTAAGAATTTAAGAATTAATTAATCATACATGTTATATTGATGAGGATTTTTTTCCCATATTTTTTTATCATTGATTCCGAGTAAACCAATCGCGTTTTCATTATTTCCACTTTGTTGGGTGGATAAATAATGTTAAGTTTTATCAAAATGTTAATAGGTGTATGTACATGTGTGTGTAGATTAAATTGTGATAACTGTTTGGTATGTATAAAGCTCATTGTTGCTTTTGCATAAGTTATATTTACAGTTAAACTGTCTTTTATGCATAATCAAATTATTTTTACTTATTTGATAGTTAAAATATATTTATTTTTTTAAATGTGTACATAAGTTATCGGCTCGGTAAAATATGTATTATTTAAGAATTTACGAATTTCAAAATCAAATGAATGATTGACCACTTATTTAATTGTATAAAATGTATGGGGGTTAAGTACACTTTTGTAAAAAATTAGTTAAAAGGGGGGGGAAGTTCAATGATGCTCCTTTATTACTTGCTGTGAAGTTTTGATTTTCAGTTGCAGGTGTTATTTATGTACCAGACTTTACTAAATCATTTTATTCTTTATGATTTCAATAAATATAGGATAAATTGAACTTTTCAGGAACTAAAACGTTTTCGTATGATTACCCAATTTGTATTGAGATATTCTGATCCAAGGATATGGCTTGCCAAAGAATTGCCTGTTCTTAGTTCCAATCGATACTCAAAGAGTTTTGAATACTGCTTTAGAAGGTAGGTAATTGAGAAAAAATGTAAATGTATGTTTAACATTGCGTAAAATTGGAAATTATAATAAATCTTCTAACAAAAAAATGAAAAGAAGTGTATGCGCTTAAAATTAATGATTATTTTCTATCGGTTCTCTCAGATTTATGTTGTATTGTTATCTTCACAGATGTGTCCATTCAATTCCACAACGGTACAGAACGTGTATGATATTTTGAACAGATTCGGTGTTATAAAGAAAGTATGACATGGTCAAGTCGAACAAAATTCTGTCGCTTGGATTATTTGTCTGTGTAACTAATTTTCAAAAATTTCAGTATATTTTGTAAAAAATA
Source organism: Sipha maydis (assembly GCA_034509805.1). Classification (NCBI taxonomy): domain Eukaryota; kingdom Metazoa; phylum Arthropoda; class Insecta; order Hemiptera; family Aphididae; genus Sipha; species Sipha maydis. The sequence continues at coordinate 64,336 of JASXSY010000399.1, forward strand.
GTCACCGAAGTTTAATACTGTTATTTGGATAACTTCACTCAACAAGAGAAAACTACTGATGTCTGTTGTGAACAGTAAACTATTATACGTTGCCCCGATCCGGGTAAGCATGGCGGAAAGCACGAAGAGGAACCTTTATGTACTTACACTGGCTCAGAGAGTTGCTACCTTAAGAAGTGTTTAGTTGCAGAACGACATGATATGGCTGTTCTAAAACTGACCGGCATGCTCCCTCTATACTTGTTTGCTGTCGAACGTAATATTATATTCAATCAAAGGATGGAAGTTGTGGCGACGAAGTAGAGTAGAGAGAGCATACGATGACGTGGTCGCAGGATGTTTGGTATAGCACCAATTATGCGAATTGGACACGTAAGTTAATTCCTAATAAAACATGTTGTTATCGAACGAGCGGCATCTCTATAACGTACCATCAAGCACAGTTTCTAACAGGGCACGGATGTTTCAATCGGTATCTACAAAGAATGGGGAAGAAAATTAACGGAGCATGTGTATACTGCGGTACTCAGGATGACACGGCGGATCGATGGGATGAAGAAAGAAGATATATAGCTAAACTGCTTAGAAGGGACTTAACTCCGGAGGATGTGGAATATTTTATATGTGACCCTGAGGAAACATTCTTACCTGACGACCAATCAATGAAGATGATCCTGCTGGAGAAGACGAGACATCAAGCTGAGATGTTGGCCAAATGATTGGTATCCTATGTATGTATGATTAGCTATCCTGACTGTCAAAGTGGAAGACGAAAAACGTGTAAAAGCTTTACAAATTAATCAAGTTTATATATAATGTGAGCCGAAGACTAAACTGACGGGGTTAAAGGCCCTCTATTTTGTTGTGAAATTATGACTTATATATAATATTGTTATTTGATATATTGTGTTATGAATAAACGATAGTAGCGCTCCGGCAGCAGTGTGAAAACATTTCTCGGAACTGTTTCAAAAAAAAAAAAGGTTTTTGTTTTAAAAAATTTTGACAATACAAAGGACGCCCTTCCTGCTTTCACTATCCTTATTCCAACCTCCTGTGACCAGTCATTTTTTTTTTTTTATATTCATACAATTTAAACTCATTGACTTTCTCGTAAGTCCAGTCATTTGAGTCATTTATGTCTGCGTCCGTGATCTTTGTTTTTTCTATGTTTAATTTTATTTACTTATTTTTCTAGGACTTTCACTGCTCTCTCTATATCGTCTCTGATATTACCTACAACTTTAAGATCATCAGCAAAACCCATAATTTGAATCTTTCGCTGGTTTATTTTATAACCATCATTTTTTTTTTTTTTTTATATCTCTCTAAAGCTAGAATAAATAATATTGGACATAATTTTTATCACAAAATTGACAGTAAAAAAAAAAAGAACCGGATGGGCCTCGCTCTGCTGTACAGTTAGGGGTGGAGTGCACCTCGCTTAAAGGATAGGTCATTATTATAATGGATTTGTTAAATTTGAATGCAATGATAGATATCATTGTATACGAATAACGATTCTGAACGGAGTTCATATGTTAGTCTAGAATATAATACAATGTTATTTATAAATATTATATAAGTATATTTTATTTTTAAACGAAAAATTTAGAAAAACCGAAAATTTAAATTGTCTATAAATAAGTCAAAATATGTCAAAATACTTTGAAATTTTAACCATGTATAGAAAACGTCAATATAAAGATTTAATGATAATTTCAAGTTGTTGCGGTTTTTCGTTTTTGAGTTAGGGCATTTTAAAAAAACCGATATCATTTGTCAGTCTAGAACATTCTACATTATATTATATTTTACATGTAATTTTATGTCAATATTCAATGTTCAAACGCTTATAAAAAAAAATTGTGCCTATGGATTTTAATAATTTTTGAATGACATTAAGAACTACTTCTGTGGAATCTTCAATTAAATTTTCAAGTATTTTGTAGAAGCCAAATTTTTTTTATCACCGATTATAAAAATAAAATGTAAAAAAATCGAATATTTTAAATGACTATAAGTGGCTTAAAAATCAATATAATATTTTGAAAAAAATATTGCATAAAAGAAATACCAATCTTAACAGCTGGTAGAAATTTCAAAAATCTGCGACTTAAACTTTTTGAATTATAACAAATATTTAAAATCGTCTGAGAATAAATCGCTATTTTATGCAATTTCGTAAATATTTAAATTTCAAACAGTCGTACAATTTTTTCCTCTTAGTCCGGTAGAAATTTTTTTAAAGATTTTTGAAGAGTAGCTCATAGATAACCTAGTGTTAAAATTTTGAACCTTAAGTATGAACAAAAAAAATTTTATGAATTTTTATCTACAAAATAACATGCAAATTATCGTGATTTTTACACATTTTATACAAATTTGAGAATTAAGGGCTTATAAAAAAAAATTGAGTTAACCGATCACCGATATTTTTTAGTTACGATAAGTTTAACTTATTATAAACCTAGTATAAAATTTTCAAGAGTTTTCGCTCAATCAATTAAATTTTATAGATGTTTAAAAACAAAAATTTAACAAAAATCGAAAATATAAATTGTCTATAAATAAGTCAAAATATGTCAAAATACTTTGAAATCTTAACCATGTATAGAGAACATCAATATAAAGATTTGGTGAAAATTTCAAGTTGTTGCGGTTTTTCATTTTTGAGTTAGAGCATTTTAAAAAAAACCGATATCTTTGTCAGTCTAGAATATTATACATTATATTATATTTTACATGTAATTTTATGTCAAAATTCGCTGTTCAAACGCTTATAAAAAAAAATTGTGCCTATGGATTTTAATAATTTTTGAATGACTTTAAGAACTACTTCTGTGGAATCTTCTATTAAATTTTTAAGTATTTTGTACGAGCCAAATTTTTTTTATCACCGATTATAAAAAAAAAATCTAAAAAAATCGAATATTTTAAATGCCTATAAGTGGCTTAAAAATCAATATAATATTTTGAAAAAAATATGACATAAAGGAAATACCAATCTTAACAGCTGGTAGAAATTTCAAAAATCTGCGACTTATACTTTTTGAATTATAAAAAATATTTAAAATCGTTTGTGAATAAATCGCTATTTTATGCAATTTCGTAAATATTTAAATTTCAAACAGTCATAAAATTTTTTCCTCTAATTCCGATAGAAATTTTTTTAAAGATTTTTGAAGATAAGCTTATACATAACCTCGTGTTAAAATTTTGAACCTTAAGTATGAACAGAAAAAATTTTATGAATTTTTAACTACAAAAAAACTTGCAAATTATCGTGATTTTTACATATTTCGTATAAATTGTAACTTTGAGCACTTATAAAAAAAAATTGTGACTTACGATTTTAGATTTTTTTTTATCAGTTAAGGAACAACTTATAAGAAACCTTGTATTAAATTTTCAAGATTTTCTAGGCAGCCAAAAAAATTTTATCGTTATTTAAAAAAAAAATACTTAAAAATATTGAAAATTTCAATTGTCTATAAATAGCTTAATAAAAGTCAAAATACTTTGAAAATGTAATGGTGTATAGAGAACGCTAATCTAAATATTTGGTGAAAATTTCAAGTATTTACATCGATTAGTTTTTGAGTTATAGCAAAATAAAAAATTTGATTATGTCAAAAAGTGGTTTTGCGTAAAAACTCCCGTTTTTCCCAAATTTTTTTATGGTTTTTCCCGTCGCATTTAAAAAATATTGGAAATTTTTAACTTTTGACCCCCCAAAGTACCAAATAGATTCACTTTCCTTTCAGAAAAGTTGCTACATAAGGCAATCGAAGCATTTTTACTGCCCCAAAACGTGTCGACAGACACAAAAAAAAAAAAAAAAAAAAAAAAAAAAAAACACACATCATTGTAAAATCAATACATTCTTCACTCCGTTCAGAATCTAAAAAAAAAAAAAAATGCAAAATAAAAAAATCTTCTATTAAATTTGCTATAAAATGTTGTAGTGTAAAGTGTAAAAACAGAATTATTTGTAAAAGTAAGTTAAGGTTCATTCAATTTTTGATTCTAAAGACTAGTTTAATAATTGCTAGTTTCTTTAACAAAATGGTGTTGCTAAGTCAGTAAAAATCTAGCTATTTAGGTTTAATAAAGTATATATTTAATTCATAGATACATAATAAATATGCAGATAAATTATTTAGTGGAAACCATTGTTAATAATATTTTGGGTACCCACCAGTCAAAATTGGTTATAATAACTGAGTCATAATCAAAATAATAAAAAAAATTTGAAATCATATTGTATAATCATAATGTATATTTATCCATATGGAAATACAATATCTAAAAATTAATAAAATGTTGTATCTTAAAATTAATTTTACACTGTGTGTTACATTATTAATAACTTAACATAGTCATATATTTAGTTTGTATACCTCTTAATAATTTAATATTTTTTTATTTTACCCATACATTGTTAAAATTAATAATTAAATTTCTATTGTTTATTTCAAATTAATATTTTCTTATTTTGGTATTAATTTTTATGTACTAATAAATAATTAATTGAATTTAAAAGCATGTTTAATCGTTGATTAACTAATCGTATAAAATTGTATAAAATCAATGATTTAAGTCATATTGAGTGGTTTAGCTTGATTTAATTGAGTTAGATATTTTTAATTAATTTATAGTCAATAACATATAGTTATTTTAAATGTAAGTCTTATAATATATTTAAAAGATAAACTACTATTTATTTATATAAATTATGATTCATTTTTAAAAACTCATTAATTTGACCCATTAACTATAGAAGAAATTATTGATAGAAAAATTATTAAAAACTTAATAGAATTTAATAAATTTTACATAATATGTATTTAATATACAAGCAATTAAATAATATATAAATATGTAAGTACTTCAATATTATTGAATTTAATACAATTACAAACACTTATCTAATTAAAACTACTAGAATGTTGAAAATCTTCAATTATTGATATTAATTTTGAACATATAATTACTAATAACTGCTACTTTCCATATTAAATGTTAATTTATAAATGTTACCGGAAAAGATGAAAATTCAGAAATTGTTGGTACATCTTATTAAAACTACACCCAATACAACAGTGGTTGTACATTATTATGTAAAAAATGAAGAGTTGTTTGAAATCATTCATTCTACACATACAGCAATAGGTCACTGAGACCAAGACTGCATGATGGCAAAATTTAAATTAAAATACGCAAATGTGACAATGAAAACAATAATAGTTTATTTAAATCTATGTTCTGATTGTGCCAAAAAAAATCTTTAAATCCAAAAAGAGGGCTTGTATCAAAACCTATTTTACAGTCGGCATACAACTAATATGCTCAACTGGATTTAATAGATGTACAATCAAGGAATGTAAATGATTTCCAATTTAAAATTAATTACCAAGATCCCCAACAATGATTTATCCAAAATAGCTAGTCAGTATTAAAAAATATTATTCAATTTTCAACTTAAATTTTAATATGATCAATACCATCTTTTATTAGGTATACATTGTCATCAATGACTAATTATTTATGTTAATTCTTTACTAAAGCCGACATTATCAATATTGACTAGACATTGCCAAAACAATTGAATGTAATCTTTTCCGGTAACATAATATGTATATATATATACAATGAACTTGATGAAATACATAACTATAATAATAGATGAATATTTATAACATACACATATTTCTAAACTAAAAATAACTAAAGGATGAATATTAATTATTTCATGCTGCAACTTTTAATTGATTTTCGTATTTTGTTTTACATTTAAATTATGTTACTCAACACCTAAAAAATCAAATGAATAAATTATCAACTAGAATCAAATAAAACAATTTAAAGGTAAAATTAGTTTACACATTTAAAATGATAATAATTTTTTCAACTAAACTAGTTCCTTATGAGTCCTAGTAAAAATAATAATAAAATAGGTAGTTAAATATAAAAATTATTTTATTTTATTAAATTTAATTATTAAATGGTTAATACTTGTAAATTAATATATAAATAAATAAACAATTAGTATACATATTGAAGTAAATAAATAAATAAAACATTAGTCTGGAGTATTATTATGTTTGCAAAGTATGACTGGTTTTAAATTAAAATCATAGTTGCATATAAAAAAAGAAATAAAGAAAAATATTGAGAAAACTCAGTCATTGTACATGAAATAATTTATTTTAATAGGAAAAGTTATTTAAAATTAATTCTCATTAAACATAGATATGCTAAGAAGTATAAATACTTTGGTTATTTTTATTTATAATTATCTAAAATGTAAAGGTATAAGATTTAATATCGGTTTGTATATTAAATATATCTTCTAAAGCTGAATTAATATAAATATTATTTTGGTAATTTAAGTCTGTATTAATATTAAAATGTATGCTATGGTTATATTTTAAGATATGCTGAGAAGACCTTGAATTAGGGGCAGTCTTTTTTTTCGTTTTACTTTAGAAAGGTTATTATTATTAGTATTATTATTACTTTTATGTTTTTTATATCTTATTTTAAAATTTAAATTTACTTTTATTTAAATTTAAATTATTCTTATGGGCTATGGATAACATTAAGTTTGAGTTGATAACTAAGTTTATTTAATAGATAATGTTAAAGTTTATGATATAATAAAAATATAATTTTTTAATTAAATATGTAGAGTATGAGTAACTATAAAGAAAAAAGAAAAATTATTTCAATAATATATTAAATGTACAATTCAATTTTATATCTTATATCAATTATTTTTGTATCAAAACATTATAGATAATAATAAATAATAATAATTCAATTGTTTAAATTTCTTAACATATATATATATATATATATATATATATAGTCTAGTAAGAACTCTTTAAAATAATTTCTCCTTCTAAAATAAATTATCTCTATATAAAACAACTAGTTTTTGTCAAAGTATTCCTTCTTTTATTTTTTCATATTCCATTATAATATTATTAACTTTATATTTATATGATGATACATTTTTAATTCAAAACTGGCCATACATTATAAATATAATATTATTTATTTATTCATATTTCTAAACTATTTATTTATATACTAAGTTATAAATTTGTTTTATTAATTTTATATTTATAAATACATACTGTCCAATTTAATTTTATAATCAGAAAGTTCATAATGCTTGTCCCATATTGGAGATTTGTCAGCATATAATTGTTGTTCCAATGCATCCAAATAGCTTTAATAAAATTATAACAGTATTAAACTCTGGTGACTATTATGTATTAAAATTTAGTTACATAGGCAAATAATCCAAGCAATAAAATTTTGTAAGACTTGACCATTTCTCGCTCTCTTCATTACACCAAATTTGTAATTTATTTCTAAATGGTCGCAATGTATACCTCAAAACATCTTGTCCAAATATCATACTTGTTCTGTACCGTTTTGAAATTGAATGGACACATCTGGGAAGATAACAATACAACATATATCTGAAAGAACCGATAGAAAATAATCATTAATTTTAAGTATATACACTTTCCTCATTTTTTTATAAAATGCAACCATTTGCAATATTTTATATATATATATATATATATATATCACATTTACTCAAATACCTACCTTTGATAATAGTATTTATAACTTTCTGAGTATTGGTTTGAATTAAGAACAGACAATTCTTTGGCAGGCCATATCCATGAATCATAATATCTTAATACAAATTTGGTAATTATAAGAAAACGTTTTAGTTCCTGAAAAGTTTAATGTATCCATTTTATTAAAATTAAAAAAAGTTTTAGTATAATCGGATATATTAAAACAATTGCAACAAAATATCAAAACTTCACTGATGTAATAAAGGAGTAATTTTGAAATTTATAATTTTTAAATAATACATTTTTTATCAAGCCAATAACTAATGTACACATTTAAAAAAATATATTTTAATAATCAACAAAATAATAATAATTTGAAAATACATAAAAGACAATCTAACTATAAATATAACTCATGCGAAAGCAACTATGAGTATACATACCAAAGCTTACCCAACAAATACCACAATTTAATCTATAAACACATGCACCCATCATCATTTTGAGAAAACTTTATATTATTTTTCCACCCAACAAAGTAGAAATAAAAAAAAAACGTGATTAATTTACTTAGAAGTAATGATAAAAAAATATGGAAAAAAATTCTCATAAATATGACATATGACAAGTGAAACTGTATATACTAGTAATAAAAATTATTCCATATTTATCAAAATATGTAATTTTTTTTTTTTTTTTTTTACTTTAACAGTGTGTGACTCTTTTATTATGTCCTATTATCAATTAACATTATAATTTAATTAAAAAAAATTTTATTTAAATATTTTTGATTTACTTTAGTATCATTTCCATATACAAACATGCAAAAGTTCAATAAAATTTGTTGTATGCTAGACTTTTCAAATGGTGGAGCTCCATAAATTTTATCAATATTAAATGTAATGATTGAATAAAGATGGATACAATTTGTTAGTTCCTATATAACATACAAACAGTTATTTTGAATACCAAGAAATTAAAGTATAAGTATTTTGAATGTTACTTACACGATGAATTAAAATCAAAATGTTTTCTACTATCAGATTTCTATCACGGTTGTGTTTTTTTGACTCATGTTCCAAAGTTCCTTTTATATTTATGTTATCAAATATTAATGTTGCTGTATAAGTGTATTTTGCTGTTGTTGCATTCAACACATCTAACATACGATCAGCTTAACAAAATAAAATTGTTATTTAAAATTTAGACATAAAGTAAATTATATTATTTTAGCAATCATTATTACTTTCCCAACCAAATAGGCATTATCAAAATATTGTAGTTCAATTTTCCAACTACCATATACAAAGCAAAAAACTTTTTTTAATTACATAAATATTAGTATTTTTGGATATGAAATTGTTTGAAAATCTGTAATTCTTTTCTAGAGTTAATTGATGAAATGGGAAATAAAATGCAAGTTTATAGATAAAAATGTAAAGAGATCAAGAAAAAATTCTTGCTCTTCTTCTTATTTTTTTCAGCTCGTTTCATTAGGAATTATTGCTGTCTTGTCATTTTTTATATTCAAGAATTTATTCTAATACGAGTATGTGACAGATACAAGATAAAAAATTTAGTATAGGTACATAATTAGCAAATATAAATCACCATTTTATAAATGGTATAATGATATGTAATATAAAATATATTATAGAGAAATAATTCGTAACCATAGTGATAACATAAGTGCTACACATTTTTTTAATTATTTTTATACTTAAATACATAAATTTAGTGCAACATCTATAACAGTATATAACTTATAATATAAAAAGACTCTGCATTTGGGTCTTTCATACAATTATATAATTTCATATAATTTCATGAAATTTCCATATAGTGTTTGTATACAAAAAAGTATTATTTGATTATTACATATGAGGATAATTTAGTTAAATCTTATTTATTAATTATTTAATTCTTTATAAAAATTGTTCATAGTGATAATATAGATAAGACACAAAATGAAAATTCTTTTTAAATAATTCAACTTACTTGGTTAAAGAATTATACAATAATGATTATGATGAGAAATTTGTTTTCTTCAATATTGTTATTCGCTTTTTTTAGATTTTATTTTATTGAAATAATATATGTTCTATTTCTCACTATGTATTTAATCATTATGTATATATTATATTAATTAAATAATTAAATTGTATTTATGTAAAATTTATATTCAATTAAGATATACAATAGAACATTCTATCTTTAAGACAAGCAATATTTACATAAAATGGATAAAACATTTTATAATATCATTTGTTCTAATGTTTTTCGTTTTCAATAAAAAAAAATTATCATTCTTCATAAAACAATATCAGTATTACACAGAATTAATAAATAAATACTTTACTTACGTTGTAATTCATGACAACTAGAATTGTTTTCAATATTGTCTTTCCAACCAAAAGTAATTCTTTTATAAACTCCTCCGTTGCATTTAGAATTATTCATCTAAAAATTAAATAAAACTTTATATTTATATTAAAGTATATTATGATAGGCATATTGAATACACAATATTTTTTAATGTTTCTTAGCATAACTGTTAACATGATTTAAAAATAATCATGATTCTCATTGCTGTTCTTATTTTGATTTCTCATTTCTAAATCTGGAAACAGATGCATAAGATTCATTGCATTTATATTAATTTCACATACTTATTATAAACCTGATAATTGATATATTGTTTTCAGTTTTTTTACTTAATGTAATTTTATTTTTTATAAATTTATATCAAATATGCATGGTAAGAAATACAAGAAAATGGTCAGAAAATTGAAAGAAAATATAGGACATATTTTGATCTAAGAAGTTATTTAATAATACTTTACAATACAATTGTTTTACAACAAATAGCAAAGGACATTTTTTCAAATCTATCATTATATTTTATACTAGTGAAGCTATGTAGGAATTTTTTTTAAAGTTTGGAATAATATTTTTCTTAAAAACACTTAATAGCGGTTTAGAAATATTAAACAAAATTGGTAATACATAGGTATCTTAGATTATTCATTAATTGATTACATTAGTTATTGTGTGAGGAAAAATTATAAATTAATAACTGAGCAATAATATCATGCATAATTATTAATCTTAGTAAAACACTGAAAGAATAACAACAAATATACATATAGGTGTTCAGCAAAATGTGGTTAGTTGCTGGAATCATGAGGCCTAAGTTATGTTATATTATTCACTTATAAAAATTTTTAAATTTTAAATACAGTCAATATTCTATTATCTTCATGCTTTTGCTTGTCATAAAATGTGAAGTTTAAACTTTCAATTTTGAATTTAAAATTGTCATTTATTACAGCATAAATTAAAATTAGTAACGGTACTTAATATCTTATCTAAGTCAATAATCATAGTACCTGACAAGGCATGAATTTGGATATCATCCACAGTATTATCCCAATATCCTTTTCCTCAAATTTATCTTTAAACGTTTCCACTTTGTTGTACAGCGCATCATTTTCCATCCAAAAACTGGGCATCAACATCAGATCACCATTAAGATTATTTGCCTGACGACTATTACTCATATTCAGGTCACTCCATAAACCGCCCATGTTAATGTCTAGCGCCTGCAGAAGATATATCAATTTTAAGTGGAAGTGCTTGACGGCGGAAGTCAAAAACAAAGTCTAGACTATGGGCACACCCTGTTGGCTTTAAACTCGAAAGTGCACAAATCTCACAGATTGTCTGGGAACAACTGAGAGCTGGACCACAATCATCTGCGCATCCAGGATTGGCTGTTACGCAAGCCGTGCGCGCAAATACCCCGCAGCCACACTCCGTAAGCGCGGCGCAAGGGGGTTGTGTACCGTTTTTGATAGAGCATCAGACCCGCCCCGTCCACAGCTCGCTGTGTTGACGAAGATCAATAACGCGCAACTGTCCGGGAAAAGTGTGCAAACACGAACACCAGTCACCCCATTCTCGCAGCCAGGGTTCCGATCAATAAAGGTCTATTTTCGTATATTTACATACCGCGAGTAAAGCTAACCTTACTTTCGGAGAAATTTCGTACGATTTGAGTTTTTTTCTTTTAGTATTTTCCTATAAAAATCGGCTGCCTTTTCGTTGTTTTCTTGTCGCCATATCTTTTCCACGTATTTGGTAATAAAATATTTAAAAAATTAATAAATGTATTTGTTGTTATTCGCAATAGCGTACCTACCTGTAGCAAGGCAGCGTTTTGTATGAAAAAAAACATCGAGGACTAATATTTTGACCCCTTAGATATACATACATAACTGTTGCATAATATAAAATAGCAATTAATCATTATCCCAAGGACCACAATATTTTAAATAATATTTTCATAATTGATTATTCGATATTTACATAATATGTAAATATTATTTATGTATTTTAGATAACCGTCGTTAGATTCGTATTTGTTATTTATTTATTTGATAACAAGTTTCTGGTGATAACAGTAATCTACAAAGATCAAACATCCATATCACATTTCATAGATAATAAACTATTATTTATGGGTACTAGAGATGGAAAGTATAGTTCATTTCTGTGAATAGTTCATTAGTTCACAGTTCATTCAAGTGAATAATTCAAATGAACTATTCTTAAGTTCACTAATTTTATTGATCACTGATATTGTTTGGTAATGAACTATTCGTTTTATCACTATTAAGGAACAGTTTCCAAGGAGCGACCTGTCGTCACGGTCTATGTCCACGACTCATTTCGTATAGAGTAGGTATGGCAAGTGCAGTTTATTTAGGTAAACTGTTCATTCGTTCATCGTTCACTTAATTGAACTAGTCGAAGTAAATTATATTTATTTATATTTAGACATGTACTAAACTACTTTCAGTATACAGTTCACCATTATTCAATGAATATTTATTTCGTAATTTTGTGGTTGGTCAAACTGTACATAATTACATTATTGTTCAAAGCACGAATTATGATATATCTTAATTCGTAGTTCAAAGTGAACTGTTTGCTGAGTTCACAATTCAGTTCAATCGTTCAGTGAACGAGTGAACTAATAGTCCATGAACGACACACCACATTTGATGAACTAGTTCAATTCGTTTGGTCGTTCGTTCAGTGAATTAGTTCGTTCATTAACGACTCATCTCTAGTATAGAGTAGTTTCCATGATGCAACTTGTCGCAGCGACCGAACTGCTTTTCAATCAGCGTTCGTTTTTAATACGTTATTAGTTTATTTTCAAACTTGTCCGAGTACGCACGTCTTTTTCATTTAATTTTACCATGTTATTTTGTCTTTTTACATTGTTATATTTTTAATAATAATAACATTCTTCTAACACTTTTATTAGAAGAATACCAAATTATAGGTGTTACTTCATTGCCAAAAAATAAAAAACCAATACATGTTATTTAATCTATTCTGTGTTATTATCACCTAATCCAAGATGGATATATTGACCAGTTACTGTAGTCATAAATTAAATCAGAAATCTGATCTAATATTGGTATAATATTATGGTATGAATTTATTTTATTGTTAAACTGTTAAGGACCGTGTAACATTTTAACAATATAATTTATTTGTTATCTAATTGTAAACAGCTGTTTACCATTTACAGAATTTCGAACAACGAACTACGGAGAATTTTTAAAGAAGTTCGCGAACTATACAATTATACAATTATACCAATTTTTTTTCTAACTGTGAACTGTTAAATTATAGGTACTGAAACAGTTCAGTGAATAGTTCAAATGAACTATTCGTTCACGAACTTAACATCTCTAATGGGTACTGAGATCGTTTGCACATATATATTTATATATAAAATTATATGTATGTGTTTATGATATATTTTATATATACTATATTAATTACTTATATAAGTAGATGTGAGATTTATCGTTCACTAAGGTGAACTATTGTAACAGGACTAGTCGGTAATTGTTAAATGAATAGCAGATGTCAACCGATTGAGTGATCCAATGGAATCCCTACGATGTAGATGGCTTAATTATATGCACTAGGTACCTTAAAGTTCTTCGGTTAATATTTATAGTCCTATTGCGGGACTCCAAGAGCTCGTCAATCTTGTAAGATATATAGTTATCAAATGACCATCACAACGATGTTTATTACTTGGATACTTAATAAAGTAAATTAAATGTACCAATACACCTGATTATTGGACCACAGTTTTGAACAAATTGGTCCGAATGATAGACGGAGATGACACGCACGGCGTTCTTGAAATTTATCGGGTTTAAGTTACTCGCACTGTCAACTGCTGCGCGTTATTATTGATTAGGAATGGGATTTTCAACTCAGTGACACGAATTAGTTAGTTTGAATCAGTTCACTTAATTGAGTTGACTCACTCATTCAACTCATTGAGTCAACCACAACTCTATTTCATCAAACTTTTTGATAACACGTCATACAGGGATCAATAATGACTTAGGAATTGATTAAGTTATGTTGATATTAAAATTCTGTGAACTACAGAGTACCACACTGAGTCACAGAACTATGGTACACTAATTCAACTCATTCAGTTCACCTAAAAGAGTAAGCTCTTCGAGTCGACTCACTCACTCACTACCCGTTCTTCTTATTGATCGTCGATGTCGTGAACTGTACGTTCCCCCTCGTTGTTAGGTTAATATATTCAACATACGAGACGATTTCGTTAAAAAACGAAGACGTATTAGGCTTACAAAAAGTAGTGGCGTCATTTGGGGGGGGGGCAAGGTGGGTATTTGCCCCCCTTGTTATCAGCGGGCCGCTGGCGGCCTACTGACGGGTCGGCCTTTAAAATATGTCATCATATAGTAGCTAATAGCATTGAGTATATATTGTTTACTTAATGCTTAATATTAAATACTAATAGGTAATATTGGGTATCTCTCTACATATTATATTTTATATACCTTTGTATTAATTTGTCATTGTTATCTTTCAAAAATGTGTGTTATTTATGCCTAGAGTAACCGCAGTTATCTCAGATAACCAACTTGTATGTATATAAATATAACTATGTAAGAAGGCGTTTGTATTGAGATAAAAATGTAATTGTTAGCGAGTGGTTTTTTTTTTTTTTAATTATGGGCCGGTCAAAACTTTTGCCCCCCCCCCTTTCAAAACCTGAAATGACGCCACTGACAAAAAGCATCAGTTATATTTATTCATTCATCATTCACTTAATTGAACTACTTCATTGAGCGATATGATACCTACGTCGAGTGAATGATTTGTCGTTATGGATGACGATAAAGCATTTACTCGAGTGAATAGTTCGACTGAAAAGATTGTTAGCGAACGAAACATCTCTAATTCGATACAACTCATCGCAAAATCATCCACGAGTCGTTGACAGGCAACATCTTAATCATCTAATTGAGAAATATTTAAATTAAATAAACTATTTTTTATTTTGACACATTGGTTTTATAGAGTATTATTTGATTATCTGAAGAGAATAATTTTATTTACCAATATAACATAACAATTATTTATTATATTATAATATAGGTAGTCTATTGTTTATTCATATTTTTAATATATACTTAATAATAGAAAAAAAAATTATTTATTTCAATAAATTATTGTCTGAACACTCAATTAATTTAATGCTTTTTTAATTATAATATTAATTAAGTAGTTATTTTTTTCACAGGCTCAATGAATTCTTTAGCTTTAAAAACTTTTTATTAATTTATAAGAAAAGCATATTTTTGGCTTAGAAGGTTGGTACTGTAAGAAAATAAGGTAGAAAATTAATTAAATATAAATATATTTGCATAACATAATATATTATATAGGTTTTATTGTAGACAATTATTGTACATTAAGCATTTCCTGCAATGATCACAAACCAAAAAACACTTAATGAAGCAATCACTTCATTTTTTTAATTGATATTGTGAGTTTAAGAAGTAATATTATATTTTTGTAATAAAGTATACTTATACTTGTAATTATGTTTTTGGATAATGATATTTTTTTAAATATATTTAACAATACACTATTACTTTAACATACTATTAAAATACATTGGAAAAGAAATATTTGAGTATTTATTTATAAGCTTTTCACACAAATCATAGCTAAATTAAAATACTTGAATATAATAATCCATACTAATCTATAAATATTAAATAATCAATTATAGCACAAGTCAATACAGATAATATAAACATAATTATTTATAATAAAGTATATACTTGTAATTACTTTTTTGGGTAATGACATTTTTTTAAATACATTTAATACTATACTATTACAATGCGAACTATTAAAATACATTGAAGAAGAAATATTTGAATATTTGTTCATAAACTTTTCACAAAAATCATATCAAATCAAAATACTTGAATATAATAATCCATAGTAATCTATAAATATTAAAGAATCAATTATAATACAAGTCAATACAGATATTTGAAATATAAGTATTAATAATAAGAGTACATAAAATATGATGGAATCCATCATATTAAATAATTCCCAATAAAAAATATTTAAACATATATACGATAAAAAACCTGATTTTAAAAACATAATAACATATTCAATTTGTTACTTAAAAACTTGATAATTTGAATAAAATTAATTATAATATTTTAAGACCGCTTACATTAAAAATTTGGTTAAATGCATTACAATTTTATCCTATAACATAAAATATATTGAAAACAGTTTGGTGTATTCAATTTTTTAACACTAGATAAGATGATTTAGAGTATTGAGTAAAATATTTAAATTATAGAATACAATATTACATATTTGTCAAAATAATTATAAAAGTTTGCTAAATTAAATTATAATAATTTTAAAGATTTTGTTAAAAAGTATACATGTTTAATAAATGCCTGTGTTAAATTTCTGACATAAAAAATTATGTATACAATTTAAAGTAGATTAAATTTAAATTTATATTAATATTAAAAAATATGCTCATTCTGTCTCATTGAAATTAATATTATTAACTGTAATTACGCTTATGAATATAATTATGTTAATTTTAATATATATATATATATATTATATATGTGTATGTGTGTGTGCAATATACAATTTTATCTGTGTAAATTTATATTGAGCTATAATTGTTTCTCACACAAATTTCTTGAGAAAAACAATATTACTATTTTAAATTATTTTGACTGAAATTTTAACATACTTATATTTAGTTTTATTTTTTTGGTGATCAGCGATTTCTGCAACGCATTTTACTTGTAAATATAAAAAAAAACTTCTTTTTTATCCTATTGATCAAGTTTTCTATAAGAATATTTGATGATTAGTTCAGAAATAAAAGTTTGTGATTTATTTTTATATTGGTATGCAAATCTCATATTATTTTAATCCGTTAGCAGAGTAATATTTTTTATTTTGTTTACAAAGTGGCTCTTGACTCAAAATTCAGTAAACATAATACATATTAATTATTGTACACATATAGTTGAATAAAAATGAGAAAAAGGCAATTAATGACGTATTTTAACTTTTCCTTATCGACATGGTTAATTATCTGTAGTTCTATAAACAATATCGGACTTTTTTTTATCATTAACCCTCAAAGTTGCGGTTGATTCTCGTTTTTTTTATATATATATCTCGAACAGGTTTTTCACAAAGGGTAGCGGATATCTGGACAGACTGTTCTGAACTGATCTCCATTATGTAATTTGTACCGGGTGGTTTGGAGTTGCATTCGTTTTCGGACGACCATAAATTGTATGCTTCAAGATCATTGTCAGCTTCGGACGGCATTGAACACGGTATGTTTTTATCTTTTGATTCTGAAGGTTTCTTCTTTTCCAATTTTTTGACGATCTTATCTTCTCTTAAATCCAACTCTGCTTTCTTTTTCCTAATCTTTTCCAATGATTTCATTCTTTTGAGTCTTCTGGCTTTTTTCTTTTCTTTTTGAACTAGAACATATCATTATAAATTAAAATTTATAGTGTAAAAGAATTCTGTTTAAAAAAATCTTAAATGATGTTGAAAATAATTTAGTAAGATAATTTTGAACTACAACTGAAATGATTATAAATTTTCATTGTACAGCGTTATACGAGTAGGTACAACTTGAATATTTTCTCCAAATATGAGTATTTCCTAATAACTAGCCTATTTATCACATTTTTTAAAAAAATAATAATATGCAATTAGATGTATTATATAAAATTAAAGAGGAGAAGAATGGATATATTTGTATTTACAAAAAGTTTACGCATGTCTATGGTTTTCATTAATGGTTTAAATATTTTAAGAATTAATTAATTTATTACCATTATTGAAGTAAGTCTGTCGCCATTTTTTTTTTGGGTCCATGTTTTTGTTAGATACACTTGTGCTTGGATGGTCAATTATTTTATCTATTTTCTGTATACATAACACACCATTAATACCATTAACACCATTAACACATTTCCACATGTTTATTATTACGTTCATTTATATACACACAACTTACAACTTTTTTTGGTCGTCCTCGTTTACGCTTAGGTATTGTTGATTGTTCTTGGAAAGTTATTGAATATTCATCTACTGGAAAATTACCAATGTAAAATTTAACATGTATAAAAATGCTGATAATTTTTTTTGTTTACTTATGTCGTCGATTTCCTCAGCCAAACAGTTGCAATTCCTATGATAAGGTGTTTTCCAAATAGAACAAAATATTCCACGAACCCGATTAGATTTTTTGACTTCGCCAACTCTACTATCTTCATCCATGGCTATATTATAAAAATCATATTATAAAATAGGTATTTTAATTATTTGAATTGGTGAAAAAACAAAATTTTGTATAAAATAAGTTAGATAACCATAAATATAAATGAACCATACATAGATATGATATTTATTTACGGAGTTCAATAATAGCAGTATTACTATTGTTTATTTCACGAAATTAGAGTCTCTAATTTTATGAAATACACTATTTTACTATATTACAATTGACATAAGCTTTAGAACTATTTAAACAAGGTTACAGAGAGACATATTTTATCATATGAAAGACATCATTTGATGTCAATTGAGGCAATTGATGCCATTTTGAAAAGACATTTTCGGAAAAAATTTTATTAAGTATAGGATTAAATAAATAACGAATTTTATTTTAAATCGTGATAATAATTAAATATTATTAATTTTAATAGATATAAATATAAAAATATAATCCATATTATCTAATATTATGAATATTTTACTGCCACTTCAAGAATAACTAAATGTATTATGGAAGGTAAGCTAGATGACCGATTCCAGTGAAAAATTATGTAATCTAATAATAACTGTATGTATATAATCACAGATCAGATTAATTCATCGTCAGTAGCTGAGTGTCAAACTATTGACAATATTCAAAGACTGTTAAGTTAGATTTTTTCAGTTATTTGGTAAACTGTCGAGAAATAAATCTATCGAAAGCATAATTTAAAAATAATTTCCAATCAGAAACAAAATATAACCAATGGTTTTTGGAGAAATCCTTCCCGTCAAAATCGTTTTAACTAACAGGAAAAAAAGAATCCTCGAGCATCATGATAAAACCGAAATAAATGTTGGGTGACAAATATGACGTTGCTGCGAGGCGGCAATTTGTCTTAACGCGGCACTGGGCGGCTCAATTATCAGTAAAATTAATTTTTCGGAACATTCTAGTGACAGTCCTTACTAGTTTAATCGTATATACACATACATGTCGCACACAATAGTTTTCCAGATGAATTTTAAGCGAAAAGCTCACCTCGCGAATCGCACTGGTACAGCAAAGACGAGCCCTAGTAGTGTTCGCTTAATCAAATAAAAATAAAATCGAAACGATTCCTGGCCACTGTGCATATAATAAAATCATAATTTTTTTGTGACTTACCTACGCGTTAATATACGATGTAAACATCCACGTCGTTGAATGTGCGGGAGAGGAAAAACAAATAAAAGCAAATACAAAGTCGTAAACACGTTCACTGTACGTTCGATGGTGACTTACGACTGCGGACTGCTGTTGGATCCGTCAAAACTAACACTCGGTAGACGCGACGCAACACAAATTAAAACAGAAAAAGGACTGGAAAAAAGTCTCGTTCGATCGTCCCATGCCCGAGAAGCGCACCGAACGACAGTTGAACGAGTGAGTGAGCGATGCGACCGGGTTCAACTAGTTGTTACCTCCGGTATCAGTCCCCTCCAATGATGCGTGCACACCACGACGGCCGGCTCGCGGTGGGGATTGGGATCGACTCGTCGACGAATAAGTCGCATCCCTCGGTCCCCCTCCACCCAGTGTCAGAGCATTCCGGTGCCATTATCGGTTTTACGCGAACGTTCTCTGCCTATACCCTACACTAATAATAATAATAATAAT
Organism: Sipha maydis; assembly: GCA_034509805.1. Classification (NCBI taxonomy): domain Eukaryota; kingdom Metazoa; phylum Arthropoda; class Insecta; order Hemiptera; family Aphididae; genus Sipha; species Sipha maydis. Next base: position 84,304 of record JASXSY010000399.1, read on the forward strand.
TCCTATCTCGGGTCGGCGCTGTTTGTGCCTAATGGAAGTGTTGTGCAGAGACCAACGAACGTGATTTAATTTATTCATATATATTCCGTCTTCCCCTTGGACCGCGTACATCGTACATAAAGCCGACTGGAGCGAGAGGATACTTCGAGGCAGACATTATTTCCAAAAACACTTGTTATTCAAACGTCACTATTAAACGGGTTCATACTGCGGGAAAATCGTAACGTCACCAAACATTATCGACGGATGATACGAGTATAGTATTTGACTACAAATGACGATCACAAAGCGAGTTCCATCTAATCCTGTGAAAGGCTAACGCGATTTCATGAAATGTTCACGACAGCTCGAACTGATTTACTTGCTTCGATTTGTCAAGAAAATGGTGCTATAACAATAAACGTACGTAATTATCAAACTGCGTCAACGTTATTGCAACGTACTGGATGCGATTTTTTTTTTTTTGGGAGACTGATTTATATTCAGGATAATATCAAGTCACAAAAATCAACAGTAACAAAAAATAATACTAACAAACAATACAGTTAAGAGGACGTCACACCCGCATATATTATCTCCGTCTTACAAATGTACAATATAGGAAAAACTGCTTTGTGCGGGACAATTTTTTTCGCACAATATTAAACCTAGGTAGAACTACAAAATTTCACAAAACTTAAAGAAGAACTTTATCTGTGCAACAGCGTGCTTTTTTTTTAACAACACTATTCAATCATTTTTTATAAGCAAATGAAAAAACAAAAAAATAATATGTTTAGAAGCAAATAACTTTTATTGAATTTATGTTATCTAAAATATAGGCACGCTGTTGCATAGATAATTTTCTACCCTATATGTTCAGACATTTTGGAGTCATTTCTACAAACATAGAAAGATAAAAGCTGTCCCGCAAAAAACAGTTTTTGCTCCAAGCGCTCCAAAAATAATCATTTAGATAAAATGTAAATATAACTATCGGTTAATATTTGTAAAGTATTTAGCTCCTGTGTGTAGCATAGTTATTGCTAAATACTATTTATACTAGTAAAAATATTGAAATATTTTTAATCAACAATAAGAAGTCAAATAGTTATTAAAAAATGTACTGATTATATATAAATATTCATGGGAGGTGTGATAGTTTATTTTTATTTTTATGGATGAAAAAATTTTGGGAAATTCTGTTATTATTATATATAAATTTTACTAAGAATGTATTAAATATTAAACAATTATTAGTAAAAGACCTATAATTCATGTTGTTCTGAATTTATTTCGGATGTCGATTAAAAAAACATTATGAACGTTTGAATACTAGTAATCCTTTAATTATTCAAGCTGATTCTTTTATTTAATTTTCTTACACGATGAATGATAAAATACATGATTATTAATCATAAGTAAAGCCCGGATTTTTATATACACAAAAATTCAAAAATATACATATCATTTTTTTATTATTTGTTAAAAAAAATATGACAAATATATTACATCGTATAAACTATTTCAATTTAATAACACTTAAAAATTACGAAACATACAATATTAATGTTAATAAATTATACAAGTTTAGAATTAACAACAAAATATATTAATTTTGTTAACGGATACCAACACAAAATTACAAAATATGATTTTAGATTTTTAAAATGGAAATTTTTACGGCTGTCACGCAGAATTAATTTATACTTAGAAAAACTTCTTTCTACGTCATATGCACAATATTAGCAAATATCTATAACAATATACGTCGTCCGGTAACAACTCTACAATTCCTCAATTTTTGTCACTTATTTCTTCACTCAATTTTACATAAATTGTTTTAATTTAAGAATACCCTGGATTTTTGGACAGCAATTTCAATATTTTATGTTTAGTAAATTCAGTGCATATTCCTCTTTTTTTAAAATAGATATTAAAATATTTTTCTATTTATTATTTATAAAAAATTCATTTTTTATACAATTATATAGAAATATGCAATTAATTCTCATTTTTACTTAATATGCAAACTATGCAACATTAAAAATATCCGTATGAATCTATAGAACGAGGGACGTCGACATTTTTAATGAAAATTATTCTAGGTGAAATTTAGTGGAATATGTATTTGCGTGAAAATCCTGGCCATAGTCATGATCAATTTTTAAGCAATGTTATTTTTCTTTTCAATTTTTTTTTTTTTTTTAAATGTCTTTATACATTTTATAGATCAATATTATATTATTATTATATTGTCGAAGTGGAAATAATTATGTGTCTATATATTATATCAAATAAAAATAGTAATAAGTTAAATATATTTCTGTCAATATTATTCACATCAATATTGATACAATAATAACAAAATTAAACCAATTAAAAATGTAATAATGTGTAATAAATCTTAAAATATAGATTCATATAAATATTATAAGTAGAGTTATAGAGTTACTGTGCTAAAAGAGTTGTATTTAATTAATAATTTAAAAATCAATAATGTATACGTTTAGATAAATTATGAATAATACTACAAATAGCAACTCCGAAAACATAATTAATAGGACAACATTTATATTGGGCGCCTTTCTACGACTAAGCCCCTGGTACCTCAAGCTCTACGGTTTTCTCAAGCTACGGATACATTGAAATATTGACGGATACATTGATTGGTAATAATAGTAATAATACTAATATGAAGATCGGTGCAATTTTTTTTTTTAATTGATTATTTTTTAAATAATTTATAAAAATAAAAATTTATACACCGATTATTTGAAATGTTACAAATATTTTTCGAAAACATGTTCAACACTACCAGATATTATTTTATAAAGTTAACTTAATGATTTAAACAATTTAAAATTTGTCACTTTTAATGAATTAAAGCAATTTATAGTTTGCTAGACAATCACTGTAAAAACTAGCCATTAATTATAAAAGCTGCGCTTTTATATTCTTACTAGATCATGAGAAATTTGAACTAACTTTGCAATTATTTTAAAAATTATAAATACATTCTTTAATGTTTTTTAATGTTTTTAAAGTATTAAAAGCTCAAGAGAACGGTAGAGTTTGAGTACCAGGGACTTAGCTGGAGACCAACGCTAAATTGAAATAAACGTACTGGGTATGTATGAACGGTGTTTTCGTTGTTACCTTTATAAGATTCAATATAAATATTTTCAATAATAATTTTTAAATAATTGAATACGTACAACTATGTTGAAATAGTAATATCATATTGCTAATATAAATTATATGTACTATTACTAATTGGTCATATTATAGGCTTTAATACTGCAATTACCCACTGCTTATTTTTTTAAGAAATGTAATCCTCTTCTTGATCATCAACTTCACATTTTTAATTATTTTACCCGTCAATTTCGTGCTAACTAAGAATAGATAAAGCGTTACAACGTTACGCTGCAGTTGTCGAGGCCATGTATACTGGTCACAAATACACCGGTATAAAGCGCCTGGACGATATAAGACGACCACGGCCAACCTAGGCGACAGGTTACGCAAGGTTGACGCAAACTATTATTGATCCCGCATCCAAGCGCGGCAAGAGAACAGTAGAGTTTGAAGTACCAGGGACTTAGCTGAAGACGAACGCTAAATTGAAATAATGTACTCATACGATTGGTTTGTTTTCGTTGTTACCATTGTATTATTCAGTCTAAATATTTTCAATAATGATTTTTAAATAATTGAATACCTTTAACTATGTTGTAATTAGTGCTCTTGATTTGATGTGAGAATTATCCGTTTATCCGTGTAATACTTGATTTTGTGGGCAGTCAACGTTTTTAGGTAGTGGGTACCCCAAAATTTTTGTATACCCGATAGTTTTTGATATACGTAAACAGTTTAGCTAAGTTTTAATTGCTAAAAAGTAATCAGTTATTAAATTATACATTGCTCAGTTATTAGAATAAAAAATTTAAAATATTTCGTCTTTTAAATTAAAAAAATAAATTTTTAAAAATAAAATGTTTAGTATTTTATGTGAGTGATATTAGTGATATTATATTTCAATAATTAGTTCATTCTAGTATTATGTCGAATATGTTATAAGCTATTATAAAGCTTATATTTAAGTCTTGCTGATAACGAATATAGTCGCCTTATTTGTTACCTTTTATGTGTATAGCGACTCAGATAATACTAAGTATTCACAATTATTGACGTACGTACAGGGGAGGGGGGCCGGATTCAAACCCACCCTCAGAGCCAAAAAAAAAAAAGAAGAAAATTGTAATTTAATTTATGACGTGTAATATATTTGTAGTTACGCTTTAAACTTAAAATATACAACTAAACAAATATAATAATTAAATAATTATATTAATAGGTATTTGTAAAGTTTTGTTAACTATGTTGTTTTTATATTCCTATAGCTACTAATTTACTGTAATGTAAAAGTAAACTCTAAATTGTTAAAAAAGTTGTATAAAATAATATCTATTTATAGCAGTTATTTAAATGTGCAACGAAAAAGAAAAGATAACGAAATTATGGGTTTCGTTATAATCGTTTACTAATGAGTATACAAATCATAACGGATACTCGAAATTTTGTTAATCGGCTAATACCTGTAAAACCTGGGTACTCGGGTATCAAGATCACTAGTTGGAATATTAATATCAAATTACTAATAGAAATAATATGCAATATTACTAATTGGCCATATTATCGACCTTAATACTGCAATTACTCACTGCCTTTTTTTTTTTTTTAAGAAATGTTATCCTCCTTTTGATCATCAACTTAAAATTTTTAATTATTATATTCGTCAATTTTATGCCAACAATTGTTTGTGTTGTTTGAATTTATCATATTTGAAGATTATTACAAAAGATAGACCATCTTTTAAACAGTATATTAAAATATAAATTCTACTTAGGTAACCACAAATAGATCGTAAGTTATTACATTATCTATGAAAGTTCTATAGCATATATTAAATGATTATGATTTATTAATATATATTTATTCCTATTATTAATTATACTATTTATTAATATTTTTATATTGTTTGTATAATTAACTTCAGTAATAATAATATTACGTCTTGTTATACATTTATCATCATACTACATTTTAACACACTCATATTATATGGTTTAAGGAGTTGATATTTCAATACCTTTTTTTAAGATCTTAAGCTCAGGGGCGTATTAGGGTTTAGCTCAGGTATTAGTTTTATGTGTATAATTTTTTCAATTAATTTTAAATAACACCTCCCCTTTGAAATTCCTAGCTACACGTCTGCTTAAGCTGATTACCGTCCTTTTGAAAAAACATTCAGCAAACATCCTATTATAGTCAGTAATTTCAGTATTAAATCTATTATTACCTCATTACAATAGCAAGGAATATAAGTCCTTAATAAGTGACTGATAAAGATATGTTGCAGCACTTGATTTTCTTGTATATTATTTGCTTAAATTTAATATTTTAGTATTACATTTTATTTTGATATAATCATGTACATCAGTGAGGTTCAATAGTTACAGTCTTGTGGATTACATTTAAAATTTTATTTTAAACATTACACCTATTCTTACAAAATATTTAAGATACATCGAGAATTGATTTACACTTAATATACAAGCTAAAATGATTAAAAATAGTGTGGGATGAAATACAAAAATACTGCCCGTAAAAATACATTTCTAAGTATTCACTTATTTATTAGGCCAATTTGGACTTTACGTTTTATTTCAGCATTTGACGTTCTGAAATTTAGTTTTTACGTAAGCTAAGCTTATGATATATTTTATAAAATAATGTGATTTATGGAGGGTATTAACAACACCTTCTACTGACATACTATTAAACTGTAATTCGAAAAATAATTTATCTTAAGTTTGGTTTTAAAACATTTCGTTTCAACATTATTCTTATTGTATAATTAAGATAAATTAATTATATTTTAATGTCTTCAAATTCCCCGCCGGTCATTTAAAAAGACTGGACAATAACCAAATAGCCTCTCACAATGTCAAATACTACTAATTTGTATAAAGAATGTCAACGACAATAATTGTCGTTGACATTCTTAATTCTTAACAAATTATTTCGATCTATTTTATTTACAGAATATTTTATTGTTAAGAATACTGGTGTTGAAAGACGTCGATTTACAACCATAATGAGTCATTAGGATTTAGTCAATGGTAAAATTTAAAAATAATTCATATGAACTCTAATATCAGTGTAAGTATGTAGAATTTTTCAATAAAAAATATAAATACATCGATTATTTTATATACAGTATCACCTGTATGTGACGCGCCCTCGCAGAAAATTGCTGTTCAGCGAGAGCGCAAAAAGATAAATTGAAATAAAATAAAATTTATATAACGTATGATTTATGCAAAACACTCATGCTGGAACCCAACTGTGCTTTATTTATTTAACACAATGCCTTGGTGGAAAAGAGTACAGTTAAGCATAAATGAAAACGAAAACTCATTATTTTTAAATAGAATCAATATAAAAAAATCATAATTATAATTAGTTAGAATAAAAGAAAAATATTAAAATATTATAATTCCATCGGGATAAACGTTTTATCTATTTAATATTGCCGTTGCCGGTTTCTGTCAAGAACATACATTTGAGTCTACGTCAATTATCGTATACAATTGGTCGTGGTAAAATTTGTCGTCTGAAACTGGTCGTTTAGTAAATTGGTTGTATTAATTCGTTTGGTAAAATAGTCGTAGTATATTTTCGTCGCGAAACGTGAATACTGCTTGAAAACGTTATGTAGGTACAAATTGACAATAATCATTAGGCATAATAGTTTTTCATCCATATTAAATGCTATTTACCCTAGCATTTGGAAATTTATAAGAGCCCTACAAAAAGAAGAAAAACTAAACCGTCTGAAAATAGTCCAATATTGCACTGGAGCAGAAACCCCTAAAAAACGAAAGAAATATAATGACAACGCTGAGAGGATAAATACAATATGTAATACATTTAATAATAGAACATTTGATGAATATATATCTGGGATAGCTCATAACTTATAATTATTTTTACATATTATTTTTTAAAACTTATATTATTGTTACACCTATTATTTTTTTTTTTAAATTTATAATTATTGTCACATATATTAAATTCAAAATTATGACCAAATATTTTTTTTACATAAAATACATATTATATTGAAAACGCCCAATTTCAGACGACCAATTGACTGTACCCCCATACATTTGCCCATTTATATATATATATATAATTATAATAATATATTAGGTAATACTAATAAAATATTTATAATACGATACTTAGTAATCTAATCTTTATTCTATTAAATGGTTGTCCAAGAATCATTAATTATTATAATTTATTCCGAAAGAATAGTAAATAAGTAGTACATAATAACACTATATATGAATTAATTATTATATATTAACACAATATTTGTTTAAGATTGCTAATAAATTATAATTATAGTCTTATTTTCAGTGTTAAAATAAAATAAAAATAAATGATCATTAAATATACCAATATCGCGGCAACTGTATTTAACAAATAATTTGTAGTTTATATTATAGACATTGTAATTACAAGCATGCGATTTTAAAATATTATTTTTTAAATTAAATTTTATAACTAAAACGCAATTAAAATATTTGAAGCAATCGAACACTGGAATCTGATGAGTGTACCCAGATCCCAATTCGAATAAGACATATAAATAATAACTATATAATAATAAATAATAATTTTAAAATTAGTTCATTATTAAGTCTTATGATTATATTTCTATTGAGTATTATTTCATTTGAATGGACTGAATACATAAAAAAAGTATACTGTGTAGTGTAAGCAATGTGTAAACTTCAAGGAACATGATCATATGGTACAAATAAACTTGTAAAATAAAACCCCTAGATACTACACTATCAAAATTTATTGCCGAATGACTTAATCTTTTATGAAAAAAAAGACAGATT
>JASXSY010000400.1:0-217003 GCA_034509805.1 Sipha maydis
AAAAATATGATTAAATTAGTATGCTGATATGAAAACTAGTTCATGTTGAAGTATAAGAATTAATCTTACTGTTCTTTCGAAATAGTTCTAGAAGTTGATAATTGCATCATTTCATTTGTTGTTTTGGATGAAGTAGGAATAATAAGAGATTCTTTGCTCATTTTCCTAAATAAAATTTGAAAACATTAAAAATTATACTTAAATATTAATAATGACTGCATTACTTAGGTGGCTCATTCAGATTTTCAGGATTTTTATTTTTCCTTTTATACTTAGCAGGTCTTCGTTGTCTGTAACAGATAACATAAAATATTAGGATTTATGGTTATATACATTTCTAAAATTAATTACTTTTGCTGAAGATTATCTGAGTCTGTTAGATCTACTGTTTGTTCTGTTGAAAACAAAAAATGAAAACCAGTTTCTGGTGTAACTTGTGCGGGCCTATCGGGAACTTGATCAACTGGATATATTTTATTATTATAGTACGCTGGTCCAATATGACTCGATATAAGACCTACATCAATATTTGGTAAAGGCATATCAGGGGTAACTGTCATTTCTTCAGTTCTTGAATTTGTTGATAAGCAGTCTGTTGAAGGAACAAGTTTTCTAAAATAAATTGAAATTACAATTCGATTAAAGTCACATTTTTTAACTTCATGCATTTATATTGTGTCCTTTTTAACTACCTTATAAAATTTAATATATTAGAACTATTTGAAATATTTTGTGCAGGAACATCTATTTTTTTATTTTGATAGAATTATTGAAGTGGTTTGAATATTTATGACCAACTTTTTTTTTAATTGGTTGAATTTCAATTGTATCATCATTACTATCATCATCATCCAAACAAATACTTCAACTTTGCTATATATTTAATTGTAATTTAACTAAAAATTTTTAGAGATTTAATTTTAAAAATCTATACTTACTCAATAGCTTTATTCTGATTAGGTTTCACAAAATTAGATTCAACATTGTTAATTCTGAAAAATAAAAAAAATTTTTACATTATACAAATGAAAAGGATTTTGTATAATTCATTAAAAAAAAACTATTTTTAATAATTAATTTTAGATTCTGAGTGAAGCGAGGAATAATCTGTTTTACAAAGATTTTTTTTGTATTTTTTATTTTAGTTTTAATAATTTTAAAATATAAATATTAATTTCTTATAAAATGATCTAACTTTAAAGTAAATTTATTTGAAAATAAAAAAGCATAGCTTTTACAAAAGCATTTGAATATTAAAATGTTAACAAAACTCAATTTCAATCGTAAAAATCTGTACAATTTTTGTGGTTTAATAGAACTTTTTTTTATTAAGATGCTTATTGTTGTCCAGTGGCGCAACTATAGGTGGGGGTGGTTTGGGGAATAATGACCCCTCCTGAAATAAATATTTAATACATGTCTAAATAATTTTCTAATTAACGTAAGTAATGATTATAGAATTATCATTTATTATATTGCCATTACATGTGGTTAAAAAAGCAATAACAAGCAATATAATAAACATTTACTACACAACTAAGTAGTAAAAATATCAACATTAAAAATACTTTTCAAGTATTTCTAAAAATAATATCTTACTCTAGTATTAACTTGTAGCAAATCAACCAGAAAATTATGAAATAACTCAAAAATTAAACACAAAATATAAAAATATTAACACAACTAAGGTATTAATTAATTTTAAATAACTATTATTGTACTTAATATCAATTATATTTAATACTTACAGATTTGGTTTTGTTTTATTTTTATTTTTTTGATTTCTTTTGTTTAAGAGATCAGTAAGGTTTTTTTTTGTGTTATTGCAGCTATAAAAAAAAAAAAAAAAAGCTATAAAGTCAGAGTACATAATAATATATAATCATAAAATTATGAAAAAAGTGTTTTAGGTATTTCATTTTAAAACAATAATAAAATAAAATAATTTCAAATACTTCTATATTATATCATTAAACCGTATAAAGTAAGACTAAAAAATAAAAATAAAAATATGGTTGAAAATAACTAAAAAAAAGTTCTAAATTTAAAAAGTATCAAAAAATGCAAAACACATGGCAAATAAAAATTATCATCGTTTAAGGATTTGTTGCAAGAATCGAATTTTATATATATATATGTAAATTACATTGTCTAAAATCACTCATAAAAATATGAAATTTGCTTTGAAACCTGGGCTCAAGTAATAATATTTCTATAAGAATTAGAGTTTCTGTTCAAAATATGTACCCAAAATATGTTACTTTTGTACTGTATACCCTATGGAGTGTCAGAATACTTCCAAGATTTCCTCAGCCAGTCGTAAGAGGCGATTAATGAGGTTGCGTCAGGTCGACAGCCGGTGCAAAATTATGTCAAATAGAATGAGGAGTCCTTATCAATACTTAGGCGGTTTGTCCCATCTCAGATGTGCGCGGGGACAACAGGTGAGAGGAAATATTATATCTAGAGGAGGAGGAGACCTGAATGTTGAAGTGTGTGATACCACCCGGACAACAGCCAGTGTGGTAGCTGTTCCACCAGTTATGTGTGCAGGTCTACTCAACACGGGTAATATAAACGGTGTTGGGACATCACCATTGCGCCCCGGGTTAAATCTGTGTCTAGGTATGAAGGATAGATTTAAAGTGGGAATAGGCACGTAGAATGTTGGAACGTTGACAGGCAGAAGTAGAGAATTAGCAGAAGTATTGAAGAGAAGGAAAGTTAATAATTGTTGTGTACAGGAAACTAAGTGGAAAGGAGAGAAAACAAAAGAAATAGGAGAGGGCTATAAGGTAATATATTCAGGTAGGACTAGTACTAGGAATGGCGTTGGAGTAATATTGGATGATGAGATGAAAATTAAAGTAGTCGAGGTAGGAAGGAAAAGTGATAGAATTATTACGGTAAAATTGGTATTTGAGGAGAAAGTATTAAACGTAGTAAGGCGTATGCACCACAAGTAGGATGCGAAGAAAGCGAAAAGGAAGAGTTTTGGCGAGAGATGGATGAGGTGATGTAAGGAATACCAGGAAATGAGGATGCTGTGATTGGTGGTGATATAAATGGTCACGTAGGGAGTGAGAGAGTAGGGTATGAAAGAGTGCATGGAGGGCATGGTTTTGACGAGAGAAATGAGACTGGAGAAAAAGTTTTGGATTTTGCAGAATCGTATGAGCTTGCAGTAATCAATACATATTTTAGGAAAAGAGAAGAGCATTATATAACATACAAGAGTGGAAGAAATAGGTCGCAGATTGATTATTTTATGTGGAGGAGAGACAATATAAAAAGAGTAAAGGATTGTAAAGTAATTCCTGGAGAGAGTGTAATAACACAACATAGGTTGATGATAATGGAAGTATGGTGTAGTGGAAAAAAGATGAACAAAAGAAGGAAGACAGGGAAGGAGATCAGAATTAGGTGGTGGAAATTAATAGGAAACAAAGAGAAGGAGTTTATAAAGAAATTAAAAGAAAAAGCTGTGTGGAATGTTGAGGGAGATATAAATGAGGTTTGGAGAAGGATGGTCACTTGTGTTAAGAACATAGCAAAAGAGGTTGTTGGTGAAACCAAAATTAGTTTACCAGAAGACAAGGAAACGTGGTGGTGGGATGAGGAGATTCAGAGAGTAGTAGCGAGTAAGAAAAAGGAATTTAAGGTATGGCAAAAAAGTAGGAAGTGGGAAGATTGGATAGAGTATAAAAATGTATGTAAAATAGTGAAAAGTGCGGTAAGCAAAGCAAAGCTTAATAGGTATGATGAGTTATATGAGCGGCTAGGAACACAGGAAGGAGAAAAAGAAATTTATAGACTGGCGAAGGTGAGAGAAAAGCGATCCAAGGATTTCCAAGATGTCTGGTGTATAAAAAATGAGGATAAGAGAGTTTTAACAAATGATGAGGATGTGAAAAAAAGATGGAAAGAATATTTTGAGAAATTACTGAACGAGGAATATCCAAAAGAAGCTTTAGAGAGTATGTCATGGAATGAAGGATTGATTGGTCTTGTGGGCGAGGAGGAAGTGTGAGATGCGGTGAAGGCGATGAAAAAGAAAAAAGCGGTAGGACCAGATGGAGTACCTGTAGAGGTGTGGAAAATGTTAGGAGATGTAAGCATTGGGTGGTTGAAAAATCTTTTTAATAAGGTACTGATAGAGGGAAAAATGCCAGAAGATTGGAGAAAGAGTTTTATTGTACCAATATTTAAAGGAAAAGGAGACATACAAGAATGTGGGAACTATAGAGGAATAAAGCTCATGAGTCATAGTATGAAGATCTGGGAAAAGATTATAGAGAAGAGGATAAGAAGTGAGACGTCGATATCAGAAAACCAGTTTGGTTTTATGCCAGGAAAATCGACAATGGGGCCATTATTTTGTGTTAGGCAATTAGTAGAGAAGTACAGAGAAAAGAATAAAAAACTATGCATGGTGTTTATAGATTTAGAAAAGGCGTATGACAGGGTGCCAAGGGAAGTTTTAAGGTGGGCATTAATGAGAAAAAATGTCCCAAAAATGTATGTTAATTTGATCCAGGATATGTATGAAGGGTCGAGTACTAGTGTCAAGAGTCGGTGTGGAGTATCAGAAGGTTTCAGTATAGGAGTAGGGGTGCACCAGGGGTCAGCTCTAAGCCCCTACCTGTTCTCAGTGGTAATGGATGAGGTTTCAAAGGAGATACAGGGTGAGATACCATGGTGTATGATGTTTGCGGATGATATAGTTCTGATAGGAGAAAACCTAGAAGTTGTCAATAATAGGTTAAATGAGTGGAGGTTAGCCCTCGAAGAAAAGGGATTGAGAATTAGTAGAAATAAAACTGAGTATATTGAGTATGATTTTGGACAAAGAGACCAAGAAGTTGAAGGAATGAGGAGACAACTGACAATAGATGGTGATGTGATAGGTGAAGTTGTGAGCTTTAAATATTTGTGTTGGGCTGTTAACAGGAGAATAGAACAAAGTATGAGTGTCGCGGAAATGAGAATGCTTAGATGGTTGAGTGGAGTGACAAGAGAAGATAGAATAAGGAATGAATACGTGAGAGGTAGTGTTGGTGTAGCGCCAATTGTGGACAAGATGAGACAAAATAGGCTGAGATGGTTTGGGCATGTGATGAGGCGAGAGGAAACGAATGCAGTAAGAGTGGTTATGAAGATGGACGTTGAAGGGAAAAGAGGAAGAGGAAGACCAAAAAAGAGATGGTTGGAGACTTTGGAGAATAACATGAGGGCTGTCGGTGTGTGCAGAGGAGATGTGATTGACCGAGTAAAGTGGAGGTATAGGACAAGGGTGGCCGACCCCATATAGTTGGGAGGAAGGCGAAGTAGAAGAAGAAGAAGAAGTATTCATATTAAAAGGAGTAGAGGGCGTTAGGCTAGCATAAAATCCAATATAAAAATAAAAATTAAATTAAATATTAAATATTATATATTCTTAAAAAATTTTATTTTTAAATATATAAATACCATACCTATATTTTATCCTGTATATATAAAACAATTATTATTAATATTGTATATTTAAATAAAACGATTTCATAAAAGAATTGATATAATCGAACTTTCTCCCCCCCCTACTTAGATCGCTAAAATAAACATAAATATGACTAAAGATTTCATTAATTTAACCCTAAAACTAAAAAGAATAAAAATTTAAAATTTGATACATTTCAATGTTATTATATATACTTACATTAAGGGCTTAACTGACCAAGGTTTCTTCGATTTAACCAAATTTAAACGAGTATTCGACTCACTATCAGTACCACTGCAAAATAAATAAATGTATTAATACATAAATACAAATAAAACGATGAAGTCAAAAATATAATCGATTTTAATTTTTGTGTACATTACACATGTTGTATATATTTTGGGTTAATTTTGATGCAAATTGACGGGCAAATATAAACTGGGCCCGCGGTTACCATTTTTGTTGTAAACTCGGCCCAAAAATTTTAGGTAATAAAATAGGTAGATTGTAGGTAAACTCGGCCAAGACATTTAAGATAATAAAGAGGTCAGTTATAAACTCGTCCCGATAATTTTGACCAATAAAATATAAAATAAGCACATCATTTAATTTACAAATTATAAATTGGTAACGCACTTGTATTTTATCATGAATAATTTGTTTTTAATCAATGTTAAAATATATTTAAACATTGAGACAAATATTTTCATTTTCGTATTGGACTTTTGAAAGTACTAGGGGCCAACTTCACGTAGCCCCCCCCCCCAATCGGTGTCAACATTTCCCGGCTAATGTGCAACTATTTGGCCTCTTCATGGTGTCCTCTGGGTAATGCTAAATGGTTTTCAAATATCATAAGAATATTTTTATTTGGGCCGAGTTTACACCTAAATCATTTTTACCTAAAAAAAACCCGGGCCGAGTTTACAATCGCCCAAATTAACTACAGCCAGATTTTTACCAGAAATCGAAACTCGGAGAAAAATTGAAACCGGTTTTAACTCAAATAATTGTATAAAATTAATTTAATAAATGTCGAAAGTCCTGTTACAATGTAAAGGAGTATTAGAATATTATCATGAATGGTTATAATTACTTTGATATTCTTTTAATTTTAAGTTTTAATTAGTATGCATTTTATCTGAAGATTATTTTTATATAACACATGATAATACCCAAATTTTTTTTAATTTACTAATTATATAGAAGAAAAAAAAGCGGGTAAGTCGAATCCAAGAATAATTGTGAGGTATACGGACGGATGTTGGCTAATTTGTACTGGTGATATCGCACATCTATATCAAAACAGTAACAACTCAAAAAGTTGTTTTTTTTAGTTAAACGTATATTCGGATTCCACAAACTAAATTACATAAATCAACAAAACAGGTTTATCTTTAATATTCTCCGTCAGATGGCAGTGTAAGTACATTTTATTGAATGAATGATAACAAGGTACTACCAACAAAACCGTTGTTATCTTGGTTACTTTCCAGACATCAAGCAGAGACCACGTACGTTGATCAAACAAAAGTATTTTATTTCAAATTATAACAGTCTTGTTGAAAAAATATGTTTAGTTTTCAAGTTTTATTTTAAATTGATACGTTTTTGATGACAATAATTTCATTAATCTATGATAATTCATTTCTGGATTTCGAGTTGCGATAGTTTTAGTTATTCGGGTAAGTGAAAATATTTATGTTTATTTTGACTTATTTCAGTTTTAAAGAAAAAATAGTAATATTATAAGTTACATCTGTTTTGCTGAAAAGAATAGTTTTTCTTATTAATTCCTATTCCTTTGAAAGTAATCCACTTGAAATAAAGTGAGATCATGTTTTTTTGAGTTTAAATAGATTTTTGAAAACACTTAAGTAAAAATATTGGTAGTTGAGTTCGTAATTGATTATTTTTGAGTTGGTACAGTATTGATGGTTATCGAGAGCATATTATCGACAATATAATAATATATTATTATTATCTATGTTTTAGAAATATGAGCAAACGTGTGCATTTATTAGTTAGTCAGGCAAGAGAAAAATAAGAGGAAAAAGTCATCCTTAATGTTTCATCGCAATACAAAGAGTTGCAGCCAACTACATCGGGTTCTAGCTTCCCTAAAGTACTATAAAAGAAAATGAACAAACTGATTACTTTATTTCACCGATTCAAAGTAACGAAAGTGACTATGATGATTCTGATAAAGATCCTAATTAAGAGTTGCCTGCTAATAAAACAAAACCATTTTTTCCTTCTATTATTCCTTCGTCCACTTCATCTTCAACTAGCAGTAGCTCTAGCGCTCCATCAATAAATGAAAGCAGCAGTTCTAATTCTGATACTGAAGATGAAAATGTAGATCTTTCTTGAAATCCTGCTATGTTTGGAGTTCATGAACAAAAAGAGAAAAAAGGAAAGAAGATAATCAGAAAACCATCGATGTGAAAAACAAAAGTAGCAAAAGTATTAAGAAATTCAGGCAAAGTCTACCAATATTCGTCTAAATCAAAACAAGTTACAGAAAGAAAAATGTGTCCGCCATGTGGAAACAATTGTCGGCTGAGTTGTAAAAACAATTTTGATGAACCTACAAGGCTTCAACTTTTTAATGCATTCTTTAAACTAGCTGACCTTCAAAGACAACGAGAGTTTATAGTACGACACGCACAAGAAATAAAACCAAAATACAGGTATTCCAACACACAAAATTTGAGGGCTCTAAATACTACGTTTTATTTTAAAATTATTGGGTTAAAAATCAGAGTTTGCTAAAGGTACGGTTTCCTATGTGCGACTGGTCACAACGACTGATTGCAACGACTAGTCGCAATGACTGATCTATATTTAATCAATGAACGTGGTTTCCCATGTGCGATTGACACGTGCGTGTCGATAACAGTCGTTGCGGCTTGCGACTGTAGTGATCCGATAGCAGTATCGTTTATGAATCGCATGCGTGTTTTATTTTCCTTCATTATAATTAAAATTTTTTTTATAATATACGACGAATATATTATTATATTACGTAATCATAATCATGTCAAAAACTATAATATCAAAATTTTTGCCAAATGAGGACGAAATTTTAGTTGAGGCAGTAGAGGAGCGTAGCGTAATTTATGACAGTTCTCACCATAAACATAAAGACTACAATTTTATAATTATTATTTACTAATTATTTTATTATTATTAATAATAATTTTCTCTATTGTAGTAAAAGTATAACAGAAATTATTAAAATAAAAAATAATAAGTTAATACTAAATAGGCACGTCTGTTCACTACAAAATTTTAGGATAAAATAGATTACTACTCCACCAGTCGCAAAGTGTAGTCGCATTTAGGAAACCAGTCGGTACGTAGCGTTTAATCATTGCGACTAGTCGTTGCGATCAGTCGTTGCGACCAGTCGCACATATGAAACCATACCTTAACGACCCATTCTAAAATACTGAGTTAGGTGTAATAGAAGGTGAATTAAGAGGCAAACATGTCAATCACCCAACTATTGATCCACAAATTAAACAGAGCGTGTTAGATTTTATAAATACTATTCCACGGATTGAATCACACTACCTGAAGGCACAAACTACAAGAAAATTCATAAATAGTGATAAATTCCTAGCGGATTTATATCGGGATTATAAATCAACACGCGAAAACAACGGTTTGCCTTCTGCCACGGTCTTAATATTTAACAGGATATTAAATACTGATTTCAATATTTCATTTTTCGTTCCAAAAAAAAATCAGTGCGACGTCTGTGAATGTTATAAAAATGCAAACGATGAAGAAAAACGAAAATTATCCCAAAACTATGAACAGCACCTCAAAGTAAAGACTTTGTCAAGGATAGAAAAAAAAAAACGACAAGCAAAGGACCGATGGTACCATTTTAGCAGTTTATGATTTGCAAGCTGGATTGCAGGTACCAAAAGGACAAGCATCCATCTTATTTTATAAGTCAAGGATCAATTACCTGAACTTTACTGTCAGTGACTTAAATATGAAGAACGTTGCTTTACTTACTATGAAGAACGTTACTTTTGGGAACAGACCGAAGCATCGAGGGGAGCTGTCAAAATAGGCAGCTGTATTCTTACCTATAACAAAACTCTAATCGACGAGAATCTTGGAAAAGATATCGATATAATTTTCTACTTGGATAATTGCGGTGGGCAACAAAAAAACAAATATTTGTTGTCTGTTTATGCTTACGCTGTTATAAACTTGAGAGTCAAATCAATTATGCATACATTTCTAATACGTGGTCACTCCCAAAATGAAGGCGATAATGTCCACAGTGTTATCGAAAAACAAATCAAGAGACTTAAAATCAAGCCCAATCTATACACCTCAAACTTATTCAACTTTAATTCGCACGGTCAAAAAAACAGGAAACCCATATAAAGTTGTGACGCACGAAAAATGTTACGACGTCAAAGTTTTGCAAGAATCGTGGGGCAATAATTTCAGTTTGAATGAAGACAAAACACAAGTAAAATGGCATATCAAAATCCTCAAAGTAGAGAAGGAGCACCCCGAGGTTTTTTCTAAAAAACATAATTTGAAGATAAAACTTTTAAAAAAACATATGTGCGCAAGAGAAGAGCGGCAAATCAATCTTTTATTTCTGTTGATTTGACAAGAGCATATTCTGGAAAAATTCCTTTATCTGATGCCAAAAAAAAGGACATTCAAGAACTAATTAATAAAAATGCTATTCCAAGACAATACTACGATTTGTATTTTAAAAATGTACCTACTTTTATATATAATTCTAATTTGTTACAAGAACTTTTTTTTTTATTTTATAATATTTGATCAAAAAAGAATGTAAGACTATTTCTGAACTTGCATAGACTAAATAAAAGCTATTGAATCCATAGTTTGAAACAAAATAAGAAACTACACTATTTTTAAATAAAAAGTTATACTTTTTGAAGAGATAAAAGTGAATCAACTCAAAAAATATCAACAAAACAGTTTCAAGTTGAAATAATGAAAATAATATAACTAAAATATTTCATGCAAAACTGTTGCAACTCAAAAATTTAATACAAATCGGTTTGATTGAAACATTTAATGTTTTAATTATCAAACTAACATTGATATACGTTGCCCAATTATGAAAAAATTGATTACTTAAATTACATTAAAAAACTAACATTAAAAACTCTTTTTTGACATTCCTGAAAAAGGGGTTTTTTTTGAGTTGTTAATGTTTTGATATAGGTGTGCGATATTGGAAACAATATACCATAGCTTACCATACCTTTCCCCCCCCCCAAAAAAAAAACAATTCTGAATGAAAGAGGTGCTAAAAAAAAATTGAAGATTTCCTTGTTTTAATATATTTCATAAAAATTTGACCATTTGAAAGCTTATAGAAAAATTTTAATGTATAATGTTCTTCACAAAATATAAAAAAACTTTTGGGAAATTCGAATCATCATGGTAAAATCAATAGATAATTAAAACTTATTATATGACTTGAATATATTAATATATTCAAATTAATTCAATAAATGTTCAATAACTATTTTATATAATTCTTACGTAGAATAGTTGACTATACTCTGTTCAAAATAAAACCGGACCTCGGCGGCGACCAGTTTTCGTTCGCGACGGTCAGGCACCTCCCCCACCATAGATCACGTGACCATGGTTCCGTTCGCCTGTGCGGTTCGTGCGAGGTGCATGTGCGAACGCGCGTCATGCGTCGCTTTATATAAGAAAAATGTTCTATAGAACAAATTAATACGCTTTATAGCTAAACAATGCATTTTAAATTATTTGTACTCATTTGCAGTCGATACCAGAATAATGCGGCGCTCTCATCGGCGACGGCGTGTCAGGCCGAGCCGCAGAAATAAGCCACACCCATGCGCACAACTCGGCCACCGAGGTCCGGTCTTATTTTGAACAGAGTATAGATAATATGTGACAGAATTTTTTAATTTCAAATAGGTAATTTTATAATTTAAATAGGTAGTCATTTTGTTCAGTCTGCCATGTCCAATCACGATCGTGACAAATTTAGGTCCCAACCTTCGGAACATCAAAAGAAACTAAAGAAACAAAAAAATTATGAATTTATAAAAAAACAACAAGGGTCTATGTTCAAATTTATTCAAGTATCACAACCGACAACTTCAAGTGAACAACACATAGAATCAGAAGAAAAACCTCTAACAGCAGAGGCACCTATGATATTTAACAAATTTAATGAAACTTCACAGTTATCTTATGAAATAAATTTGTTAAAAGTAGACGGTGACAAAGAGAATGTTTTTGATGAATATGATAATGAGCCAATATGTAACGGTATAGTATAACTATATATATATATATAAAAATGGCTTTTTTCAAGGCCACCAAACATAAAGACCATAATACGACCAATCGTAGACAAGTCATTCGAATATCGGGCTTCAGACTAATAATAAATAAAGAATTTTATATACCTAAAAGAAGAATGAAAAGGAAGAAGGTATCTACGGATAGAAGAGATCATCCCCGATACGTAGATACCTAATACATAATGATAGCAACTATAACAGCTTAGGGACGGAGAAACCCGTATCGCTAGTAAACACAACATTTTTAGCCGCCCAACGACAAGTTTACTAGTCGGTACGGTAAAGACCAAGCGCAACGGATGAAAAATCATTCCACTTCCATATCATCTTTCTTTCTTCTCAATTGTGGTGACGAATACGAGGGACGGTGACGATTACCAGCAACAACGACGAATAAAAGCGTTGAAT
This sequence comes from Sipha maydis, assembly GCA_034509805.1. NCBI lineage: Eukaryota > Metazoa > Arthropoda > Insecta > Hemiptera > Aphididae > Sipha > Sipha maydis. Next base: position 12,250 of record JASXSY010000400.1, read on the forward strand.
AATAAAGCAACCAGCGGCTGTACACGCGGTTTTTCTATTCACGCTTCATTCAGGTCGTAATTACCAACCATAGATCCCGACCGATCTACCATCGCGGTCCAACCATAAAACGGCCCTTTTCAGGGTCATCCAACTACTCCCATTATTTGATCGCTGAGAACCGATCGAGTTAGTTGGTATATGATCGAAACTTATTTAAGTACCTCGATCATTGCCAACTGTTCCAATACATAATCTGTCACTAAAATTTCCATCCGCCTCATTCGCTTATTTGAGCATCTATGAGGCGGAATCACAATTTAATCTGATTTTTCATAATAATAATTATATGATAATGTATTGTATTTCATGAATAATAAAACAACTATTTATTACGAATATCCATAATATTATTTTACGAAACGGCAACCTATTTGGGAATACCGTATCAAATATTACATAGATCTGAACCTGAGAATAGCATTGATCTAGTTCCCCTGGTTTATCTGAGAGATGCTGGGAATTGGCCCCATAATATAAATTCTAAAGTAAAAATTGATATAGTTAAACTAGGACCATAGAGAAAAAATGCGTAAAATATCCAATGAGCATTGTAGATAAAACTGAGAGACAATTTTCTGACACTTATTCAAGAAAATTACCCAATAGTGAGTACATTAATCACTATTGGCTAATTTATAGCACTTTAAACGATCGCGTTTACTGCTTTAGTTGTAAGCTTTTTCATAACCACGAAGAAAAGACCAGAATAAGTTCTTTAGCCACAATCGGGATTGCAAAAGCAAGACACTTTCATGCGGCATTCCACAAGGGTCGATACTAGGGCCACTTTTGTGGAACGTCATGTATGACAATTTACTCAGCCTAAACATCGAAGAAAAACTTCAGAGTCCATCTACGAGTACACTGGTAAGATTCGCAGACGACATAGCGATAATAGCAACAGACAGAACAACCAAAGCAATGCAGACTGTAACAAATACAACGCTAGAGGCTGTCAGCGAATAATTTAAAGACAACGGCTTCAAGTTACCAATATACAAGAGAGAAACAGTCATCTTAATGACAAAAACAGCAAATGATCAACCAGAATTCACACTTGACGGAATAAATATCGACATAAAGGAACAAATTCGCTACTCGGGTGTGAATTAAGCCGCATCTATGGTTTTAGAAAACACATTGAAAAATCGGCAGCTAAGGCAGGTTCTACTGCATCAAACTTAGCTCGGATCATGCCAAACGTAGGATGTACTTCCCACAAGAATATATTTGGAGCTATAGAATACAGCCAAATACGGTATTCTATCCCTATATGGGCCCATGCACTGGTATTCGTCAAAAACAAAACGACGCTTTTGAAACCACAAAAGATGATTGCTCTAAAAATTGCTGTGGCGTATAGTACAGTCTCTACACAAGCCAAACTGGTGGTCACTAGTATCATTCCTAACCATTTGATGGTACTGGAAAGACTGAAATTATACATGGATAGGGCTAAAAAAGACGCATCACAAGACGAATAGTTCACAAAGTGGCAGGAGTGGAACGAGGCGGAGACGGGCAGATGGACTAGAAAAAAAGGAAACACGAAGAGATTAATTTTCACCTGACGCAAATATTCACCGGGAATGGAAACTTCGGGGGGATTATTTACATAGGATCAAGAGAACGGAGAACCCAATGTGTGTGGGCTGCTTCGCCCTGAAGGACGATGCTGAGTATGCAATCTTCCGTTGTGATCGATGGTGGAGGTAGAGACGGAAGCTAGAGGTCAGGCTGGAAAAGGTTCTGGAACCAGAAGTGATGGTAGACCTTATGCTGGAGAGTCGAGAGAACAGGAAAGCGGTCGGGGAGTTCGTCAACGGCATACTCTCAAGGAAGAGGAAGAAAGAGTCCGTTAACGGGCAGATAAATTTACTATAAAATTATAATTAGTGATTTGTTATAGGCTGAAGACTAAAATAGGAGGGATTTAGCCCTCCAACATATTGTGAATATTGTTAAGTCGTTATATAAAATAATAAACGATGTGGATGTAGAGGGAAGGATGACCAACAAGGCAAAGTTCCCTACTACACAGCGTCACGATACCGACACAAAAAAAAAAAAAAAATAATAAGTTTTCTATGAAGATGACCATAAAACAAATTTGATATATATTAAATCCGCATGTGGCCCGCGTTTCGTGGGTTGAACCACACTGGACTAGATCATTCAAAATTTTGTTTGACACCACAAATTTAGGGTCAATATTTCAATAATCATTCTGAACATAGCTAATTGATATAAAAATGTGTCTCATTATACTAGGAGTTTAAAGTAATCATTTTTATTTAGCATATTCAACTGTTTTTCCCCTATAAGAGCATATTTTGTTATATTTATATTTTAAGAGCATATTTCAGATATTTTATTAAAATTAAAACAATACTCGGTAGAAAACAATATTTTATACATACGTACTATACAACACTAATTATGAATTTTCTTTAAATTGGAAAAAAATTGATAAAAATAAATATAAATTATAATATAATATAATACCACGTGTGTGTACTGTGTTTTCCCAATTATTTTTTGTGTTCTTTAGTGTGTGTAGGTTGATAATAAATTCGCCAAATACGGTCAGTTTATGTCAATTTGTCTATTCGTTCGTATCATAATATAACTTTTCGTCTTGCGTCAGTATAGTTCGTCTGTTCGTATCGTTTTTTTTTTTTGAAGATTAAATTAAATATGCCGAAAGTAAAATCAAATACATGAAGTCACCTAAGGTTATGTTTCAGAATTCAGTAGTTCTGTATTATTAGTTGATGAATCAGACTATTTTGGAAACTTTGTAAAGTTAAAATTAGTACTCAAAAACATTTTACTGTGTTACAACACCTTAAAACCGAAAACATATAAAGTCAGTTAACCACGTTGAAAAGCCAAAAAAAAGTCAACAACTTCTTGAATTTCATCTGCCAACTAAAAAATTTCAGATTAACAAAGACTTATGTGAAGCTATGTTATTTGCTAATATTCCTTTATACAAATTAGAAAATGTAAAATTTAGAGAATTTTTACAAGAGTATACAGGAAAAGAAATTCCAAAGGAAGCTACTCTTCATAAAGGTTACGTAGATGACTGTTATAAAGATACTTTAGAAAAAAATACGAAATCACGTATCAAATAATAAAATATGGGTATCTATTGACAACATGACCGACATCGAAGGTCGTTTCCTAGCCACTGTTATTATAGTAGTTTTACTGACGAACCGGGGTGAGATATTTTTGTTAAATATAGAAGAACTCAAAAAAACCAACCATCAAACTATTTTTTCACTTTTTGATAAATCCATGAATTTGTTATGGCCACAAGGCGTTTAATATGATAATGTATTGTTATTTTTGTCGGACGCTGCGGCATATATGGTAAAATCGGAAAAAGCAATTTAACTTATAACTTAAGCAAGCACTTTACTCAAAGATGGTGCATGTAACATGTATAGTCCATGGATTTCATCGAGTAGCCCAAGAAGTACGTTCATATTTGACCAACTTATATCTAGTTATATATGGTATTTTTGAAAGCACTATCTCGAACTCGTATATTTAAAAATGAAGTTCCTGACATCCCAATGCCACCTCAACCGATTTTAACTCGTTGGGGATCATGGTTGAATGCTGCTAAACATTATTGTGAGAATTATGAAGTAATAAAAAATATTATTAAAAAATTAAATGAAAATGACGCAAGCAGCCCAAAAAAAGATAAAAATATTTTTAACAACATAGATTTGAAAGCAAACTTGGCATTTATTTCTTCAAACTATAGTTTTCTTTTAACTTATATTACACGTTTGGAAAAACAAAACATGATGCTATCTGAGTCTATTTCCATTGTAAAAACTATTAAAGAAAAATTACTAATTCCTCAAGGAGCAAAAGAAAAGGCTACATACAAAAAATTAAAAAATATACTGTCCAAAAATGAAGGATTTAAAATTATTGAAAACATTTTCAATATTTTAGAAGGAATAGCTAATTCTATGAAAAAACTTGAAAACTTGCAAGTCAACGACTTACAGTTCTATAAATTTGCTTCACTAACATCTGTTGAAGTCAAGCGTTAATTTTTAATAGTATATTTGATGATTTTTAAGGACATAAATGCATGCATATTTTAAGATTTTTTAAGGCATGAAATCTCTAGCCCTAATTATTATAGATGTATTATTGTCAATTATGTAAATTAAGTAATACCGTAAATGCCTAGCCAATAACATTAATAGACGATATCATCAATACCTAGACATTAAATGACAACATGCTATATGAAATAAATATTAAAAACTGACTGATGAGAAATTTTAATTTGAATCAATTATGTCTGAAACAACCCTTAATTATTGTAATTACCGAGGCAATATTTTTGAATGCATCATTGTCTGGAAATAATGGACATTAGATAAAGTTACTTTCAAGTCAATGTCTTACACTGTTGAAGTTGATCTGAAATGTCATTTTTGGCTAAGTATTTACGTTAATTTCTAATTTACATAATTGTCGGAAATATACATACTGAGCAAAAAAAGTCGAAATTCGATCAAACGTTTTGTAGGACCTTTAAAAACGTCTGTATTGCACTAAATACATAAAACTACACTTCAACAATTTCAAGCCCTTTTATTTTTTTTCGATTTTGAATCGATATCGTCAACAACAATTTCATACCCTAATAGATTATATCTATCATTTAATATAAATGATTATTTTCTCTAATTAACAAGATAAGAAAAACCTATTATGCTTAAAATATATATTTTTGTAATTTAAATAGTTAAGATTTAATTTCTTTATGTATATTAAATTAAAATGTAAAAGTAAATGTGTACAGGTATAAACAAAATAATAACAGTTGTACTGTTTATGTATTAGAAAAATTAACTACACAATTATAATGTTTAATAATAGTGATGACTGAATTTTAGTTAAGAGGATTAAACTGCATTTAATCAAATTAATTTAAATATTCTATCAACTATTAAGGATTTAATAATTGAACAGTGATTATTATTGATAATAAAGAAAAAAAAATTTAAAAGAAAAATTTCAACCTACTTAATTTTCTGTAATATAATATACATACTTAATTCCATTTGTACAAGGATTATTCACAGGAGGCTGTGGACTGTCTGTTTTTTCACTTTTTCCTTTCAATTTACTAGAAAAATATAATAATACAAAATTTAATAAAATAAAATATAAATTTTTGTATTTTAATAAAAACAGATAATTTATATTATTTAATGTATTAGTACATAATATGTACTAATATAAATTATATAGTTAAAATACTTAAATATCATAAAAATAATATAATTTGTTTTTTTTAGACATTGAACAATTATGATAATTCAATAGAATATAGACGACTCCAACTCTGACCATAGTTATATTATTTTAGTTAGATAATTAATAAAACAAATATACATACATACATATATATATATTGTGTCATACAAACCAGTTTATTCTTCAAATTTAAAATTATTCATATAAAACTACAATAAAAAATAGCATAAATATTTTATCATAACATTTACATTAAATCATTATGTTTGAAGAAATTCTGTAAATGTTAAAATACTAACTGTTGAATTAGTGCAAAATCATTCAAAGGATGTACATTTTAAAATTTTCAATACTGCCAATAGAAAATGTATATAAATTATATTTTGCTATGTAGTTATAATAATTATATAAATAATAAGAAAAATATTTAAATTTTCATCAATAGATAATTATAAAAACATTCAAATAAATGTATTATATTTAAAATTGTAACCTACAGAAGTTTTTTTATTTTATATATTATTTTCATAGACCTTATACAGGTTTTTTTATAACTATTAGCTAATGAAAAATACAATATGATTGCATGTGATCATATCATTATACACAAATATTTACTTAAAAAAATTCCAAATAAATAGATAATCTCAAAAAAGAATTTGATGTATATATTTTGTTATCTTTTTTGTTTTGGAAAACAAAAGGTTTATCTTTAGCAGTACAAATAATTACTTGATTCTAACATACTTTAACTTAGTGTTTTTAGTTTACATATACACTTTTGAAAGCTAAGTAATGAAAACTACATTCTAAAGTGAATAGAAAACTGTGTTAAAAATTTACAGTGGCCTGATGATAGGTATAATATGAATAATGAAATTCTAATCCTAAATAAATTCAAATAAAAAAACATTTCTAATTTAAAACCAATACTAAGCACCAGTAAAATATAAATTCATACTCAGGCATACATACACCTACATAATTACATAATAACATAATATATAATTTTATAGTTAACAATAATACTCTATTAAAATTTTAGGTTTGAAAAAATAATACCTTAAAACTTAAACTTTATAGCTACTTAAAGAAAAAAATATTGTTCAAAAATTAAATATTCCTAAACTAGCTTTTTTTAGTTTATGGCACTAAAAATAATTTGTTTTCATTGATGTAGTATAGTTCAGTAAGTTAAGAATATGAAGAACATTTGTTTTATGAACACTATTGGACACTATATTTGAATAGGATTGGTATTAATTTATTAAGAACAGAAAAAAATACTAGAAATCTGCTTATTCAAATATCCAATTAATTAGATCATCCAGTATAACAAAAAGGAAATTATTATTTTTGATAGGCTAGATAATAAGCATTTGATACTATTAGTATCTATATCATAATAATACATAATTGATAAATTATATTAATCCAATATATAAATTATTCAATAAGTTATAGTTTTTTTTTTTAGTTAAAAAAAAAAAAATCATATAAGACTAAATAAATTCATATTTAAAAAAACAGAAAATTTTACAATACACACGCCTTATAATATTCAACTTAATGCATAAAATCATCAAATGTCTTTATTTATTCATCCAGATGAAATAAATAAATCTTAATAAGTCAACTCCAGATGGCAACTTCTATAACACCAAAATAATTACCGAAGAATAAGCTTACAATATAGAACTAATTTGCTTAATTGGTCTTAGGGTAAAAAACTAAAGGATTCTATTAAGTCATCCAGCACTATAATCAATTAATTTGGTAACGACTATGGTTATTTCAAATAAAACTTCAGAAAATTTAAATTTACCCATATTTTACAAACTAACTAGGTCCCAATATTTCAAATTAATTTGCGACCTAAATTATTATAATAATCGACTTCTTCTTTGGTTTCGGCCTTTAAGACCATGCCGCTAAATATAGATCTTGCCATCTAACCCTGTCCTATACAGATTCTTTCCATTTGATTCCTGGTCCTATCGTTTTTTTTATCCTTTTTTACACAATCTTTCCATCTCGACATGGGTCTTCCTTAAGGTCTTTTCCCTATAGGCTCTTCCTCTATCACCTGTCTAGCTATACTCCGGCCCATGAGAGACCGTCCGTAAACCGCGCATTGATACAGACGATCGCGTTATTTGCTGGCCGGATTTTGACCTACCCTGACATCGTTCCCACTACTTGGCAACGTGTATACAGCGGCTCATAAAAGCACAGCTAATTAATTGGGTCACCGCGGCGTAGCATATTATAATTATATATATTTTCTTTCTATGATTATAACCTGTAGGCGATCGTTGCCGACCGGTTTCCGATCGGTATGGTTCAGTATATGGGAGGGGGGCTGATGCGCAGCGACGGACAGGTTTTTACGGTCGTTCTCTCGTGGGTCGGAGTATAGAGATTCTTGCTTACGCCAGGCATACCCCCCCCCTCCCCACATGAATCTTCTTATTGTGATCTCCTTAACTATATCAGGTCTCTGAAACTGAATTTGGAATTCATAATTACGCTATTTTCTCTATTCATCTGTTTGACTATCAAAAACCGGTCCATATATTTTTCTTATAAAACTTCCTCACAAATACCCCTAATCTCTGTTCTTTGGCTTTTCGTAGTGCCCACGTCTCAGAACCGTACAGAATAAGTCGTAATCATATCATGTACATTTTAACTTTTTAATTTTTAGAGAGGGTCCTAGATTTTAGTAATTTTTCTAATCCGTAATATCCCTAATTAGCTAGTTGTATTCTTGACGCACCTCTGTCTTAAGTTTATTATCTTGAGTAATAATCAATCCCAGATATTTAAATTGTGATACTTTTCTAAATGTATTTCCTTCTAACTTAACATGTTGTTCTAGTCTATCATTTCTGTTACTTCGGCTAACAATCAAGTATTCCGTCGTATCATCGTTAACAGTTAATCCCACTTTTCCCGCAGCCTTTTTTACCTACTTTTTATCGTTTCCATATCATCTCCTAAGAGAACGGTATCGTCCGCAAATGCTTAGAGTCCTATTGTTACCAGTCTCAGCGCAATTCCTTCTAAAACATTCAATTCTCGTTCTATTTTTTTCAGTGACAAGTTAAACAACACTGAAGACAGTGCATCCCCTAGCTAGAAACCTGTTGTAACTCTCACGAACTGTGATGTTGTGTTTGCTATCTTAACCTTTATATTCATCTAGTTGATGCTAGTTATTAGTCATTGTTATTAGTTATTATTATTAGTCTAGTTGATGCTAATGCTAGCTCTAATGAGGTTTACAATTTTATTAAGAAATCTAAATTCTTTGAGTATATTTATTAGGCTTATTCTATGAATAGAATCACAAACTTTTTTTAAAATCCACAAACAATATGTTTACATTATTATTATATTCCCACCTTTTTGGGAGGATTTGTCTTATTATGAAAATCTGATCCGTTGTAGATCTATTAGGTCTAAATCCTCCCTGATAGTCTCCAAGTAAAGTCTATACTATGAGCCTTATTCTGTCCAGTATACAGTATGCTAGGACTTTATACGTTGTATCTAGTAATGCTATAACCCTATAATTACTACATTCTTAGGGATAATTTTTTTTTTTGAGAATAGGACAAATTAATGTGGTGCTCCAGTCCTTCAAAGTCTTTCTTCATGCCAAATACTCTCTTTTAATACTATGTATTCTATTTATTGTTCCCTCATCTAGGTTTTTTAGTTCTTCTCCTTGAATTTCGTCCTTCCAAGGAGTTTTATGATTTTAAGCGTGTTAAGTTTTTGTAATATTTCCTTTTTGCTTGAAGGCGAACAGTCAATGTGATTAGGTTCCGTAGGTATCCATGCAAATTTCTCGACTGGGTTTTAACAATTAAGTAATAATCCAAAATACTGTCTCCATTTTTTCAGTACCTTGTCTTGTTCTATCGACAGGGAACCATCATCATTCTTAAGAAACTTATTATATTTATTGTACACTCCTTTAATTGAATTTATCTGCTGGTAGTTATCGAGTTCTATTTATTCTATGATCAATCTCGGCTTTCTCAAATACATTTTCTGTATATTTCCATTTTTCATATCTAACTATATTATTTGCTTTTTTTTGGCATTCTTTGTATGCTATCACTTTCTCTTTATTAGTGAGGTCATTGAGTAATTAAGTCTTGGCTTCTTTCCTTCTATTAAATGCTTCCTTGCAGGAGTTTTTGAACCATGGTCTATTTTGTTTGTCAATTACTGTGTCTGTAACTGTTTTTATAGCACCCTTAACCACTTTCCATTAAGTATAAATTGTCTCTTCTTGATTTATATTTATACTATTAATTGTATCTAGTAATAGTTAGTAATATATTATATTGGTAACATTTAACTTATTTACGTCATATCTGTCCACTAATTTTTTTTTTCTAGATATCAGTTTCTTAGGATTTACCTTCAGCTTTCCTTTAACTAGGTAATGGTCTAAATCACAGTCAGCTCTTCTGACTCTATTGACATCGTATGCACAATTTTTGATCTAGTATTAATCAGGACATGGTCTATCTGATTGACATATCTACCATTCGATGCCTTCCATGTACCTATATAAATATCTTTATGTGGGAATATTGTGCTCTTTACAATAAGTCCTCCGCCATTTGCAAAGTCTATAAGTCTGAGTCCATTCTCACTAGCTATATCATGAAGGCTATGGTTACCAATTGTTGACCTAAATATGTTTTCTTTCCCTAACTTGGCATTAAAGTCTCCTAAGACTATCCTAGTTCTACTTCGTGGAATTTCATTTAGCGTGTGTCCCAAGTTATCATAAAATTCATCCTTATCCTCTTGTAGTTTTTCTTCTCTGGGTACATGTCCATTCACGAATGTAATATCAAAGTATTGTTAAATATAATATAATATATATAAATATATAATTATAAATTTAATATTGTTAATATTTAATTTATTACTAATTAACTACTAAAAAAATAGAATAATAAAGAAATACTTTTGAAGCAACTTTTATTGAGTATTCTTGTACTAAGTTAAGGAGCTAAAATACATCCTCAGTAGTTACTAATAGATACCTAAAAATTACAATCTTCATAATCAGATATGAAATTAACACTAACTATAGGTACACAAAATAATTATTTCAATTAAAAGGAAGCACAGAATAATTATAAAAATATGATACTTGGAAACTACAGTGACATAGTAAATTTATACCTAATTTAATAAATCACCCTCTATAAAAACATAATATTGAAGTATTGAAAAATGGATACTGAATTAAGTAGTAAAAATACACATAGTTTAATATATTAAAGGATGGAAATAGGTAGTAGGTACACAATTAGAAAGAATAATTAGCTTAATACATTTAAATTAAGTAAACATTGCAGACATAATTAAATAAAATAGGTAAGTAAAAATAAATTAAGAAAATAACAGAAACAGGGTAAGAGAAGAAAGTCAACAGAATCAAACAAAAAAATTATAACTATTAAGTATAATAAAGAAGAAAAAAATTAGAATTAAATGAATGAGTGAATTACAACCAGTGTTGGGAATAGATAACTAATAATTTATCTAGATAAAGATAAAGATGACTATACTTATTCTTATCTAGATACAGATAAAGATAGTTATTCTAAATTTCATCTAGATAAAGATAAAAATAAGTACATTTTTATCTAGATAAATATGAGATAATTTCATGTTTGATTTTGAAAATAATCAGGATACTACAGCCTATAGATATTAGGTAAAAAATTCATAATTAAAAACATTTTAAAATAAATATTATTTTTTAAATTCATTTCAAACATTCTTTTTCTTCTTCTTCTACTTCGCCTTTCTCCCAACTATTTGGGGTCGGCCACCCTTGTCCTACACCTCCACTTTACTCAGTCAACTCCTCTGCACACACCGACAGCCCTCATGTCATTCTCCAAAGTCTCCAACCATCTCTTTTTTGGTCTTCCTCTTCCTCTTTTCCCTTCAACGTCCATCTTCATAACCACTCTTACTGTATTCGTTTCCTCTCGCCTCATCACATGCCCAAACCATCTTAGCCTATTTTCTCTCATCTTGTCCACAATTGGCGCTACACCAACACTACCTCTCACGTATTCATTCCTTATTCTATCTTCTCTTGTCACTCCACTCAACCATCTAAGCATTCTCATTTCCGCGACACTCATACTTTGTTCTATTCTCCTGTTAACCGCCCAACACTCTGAACCATACAGCATAGTTGGTCTCACTACACTTTTATAAAATTTACCTTTCAGCCTAATTGGAATTCTCTTATCGCATAACACGCCCGATGCTTCTCTCCATTTCATCCACCCACACTTAATCCTATGTTTTACATCCATGTCAAAGCCCCCGTCCTTTTGAACAAAAGATCCTAAATATTTAAAGCTCTCAACTTCACCTATCACATCACCATCTATTGTCAGTTGTCTCCTCATTCCTTCAACTTCTTGGTCTCTTTGTCCAAAATCATACTCAATATACTCAGTTTTATTTCTACTAATTCTCAATCCCTTTTCTTCGAGGGCTAACCTCCACTCATTTAACCTATTATTGACAACTTCTAGGTTTTCTCCTATCAGAACTATATCATCCGCAAACATCATACACCATGGTATCTCACCCTGTATCTCCTTTGAAACCTCATCCATTACCACTGAGAACAGGTACGGGCTTAGAGCTGACCCCTGGTGCACACCTACTCCTATACTGAAACCTTCTGATACTCCACACCGACTCTTGACACTAGTACTCGACCCTTCATACATATCCTGGATCAAATTAACATACATTTTTGGAACATTTTTTCTCATTAATGCCCACCTTAAAACTTCCCTTGGCACCCTGTCATACGCCTTTTCTAAATCTATAAACACCATGCATAGTTTTTTATTCTTTTCTCTGTACTTCTCTACTAATTGCCTAACACAAAATAATGGCTCCATTGTCGATTTTCCTGGCATAAAACCAAACTGGTTTTCTGATATCGACGTCTCACTTCTTATCCTCTTCTCTATAATCTTTTCCCAGATCTTCATACTATGACTCATGAGCTTTATTCCTCTATAATTCCCACATTCTTGTATGTCTCCTTTTCCTTTAAATATTGGTACAATAAAACTCTTTCTCCAATCTTCTGGCATTTTTCCCCCTATCAGTACCTTATTAAAAAGATTTTTCAACCACCCAATGCTTACATCTCCTAACATTTTCCACACCTCTACAGGTACTCCATCTGGTCCTACCGTTTTTTTCTTTTTCATTGCCTTCACCGCATCTCTCACTTCCTCCTCGCCCACAAGACCAATCAATCCTTCATTCCATGACATACTCTCTAAAGCTTCTTTTGGATATTCCTCGTTCAGTAATTTCTCAAAATATTCTTTCCATCTTTTTTTCACATCCTCATCATTTGTTAAAACTCTCTTATCCTCATTTTTTATACACCAGACATCTTGGAAATCCTTGGATCGCTTTTCTCTCACCTTCGCCAGTCTATAAATTTCTTTTTCTCTTTCCTGTGTTCCTAGCCGCTCATATAACTCATCATACCTATTAAACTTTGCTTTGCTTACCGCACTTTTCACTATTTTACATACAAACTCATTTCAAACATTAATAAACATAAAATATAAAATAATTTTTTTTTAAATAAACTTCATAAGAAGATGACAAATCATTCTCTAACTTAATAATAAAAAAATCTTAGATTTAAAAAATAAAATAACAATACATTTCTGTCTTTTTTTTAACAAATTTCAAACATTTTGAAAATAAACATATAATATAAAGAGTTATTTTTTTAAAATGAACTTCATAAGAAGATTGGCATCTTGGCAGTTATTATCTGTGTAAGGTATATGATGCACAGAAAAATGTAAAAATGAAAATATAAAAACATTTTAAATTTTCAAATTTTATTTTTATTCTATTTAAATAAATTATCTAGATTGGTACTCATAGATAAGAAGATTTTTATCTAGATGAAGATAAAGATAACTGAGTATAAATTTATCTAGATACCTTATCTAGATACATTTATCTAGATATTTCCCAACACTGATTACAACCTATTAAGTGGTGTATTTATTGATTATTGGGTTCAAAATTTAAAAATACATTTTTATTGTTTATCTATTTAATGTTTATGTGACAGTTATTTATAAATCTATATCAATTAATACAAATAAATATATATTTTAAGACGATTAAGTATAAACTTAAAAACGGTGTACAACAGAGCTGAAGCCGATCATCAATGCTGTTAAATCTATACATATCGAGAAAGTGATGAAAGAATTAAGAATACAAGAAAAGCAAAAAGTTAAAATAGATGGAAAAACTATTAACACACTTAAATTTTCTGATGACACTGCTTTTTGTGCAGAAATGGAGGATGATGACCGACAAAATATCTTATCTAACATAAATAAAATATTATGGGATAAATATGGAAAGTGATTAAATAATAAAAAAGACAAAGGTTATGATGTACAGTAAGTTAAATCCTATTCAGCTAATATACAAATAGATAAAGCATCCATAGAACAAATACATCACTTTAATTACTTAGGGAGTAAAATAACAGAAGATGGTCAAAGATGACACTCTAAATAGAATAGCACTAGCAAAAAGCGATTTTCAGAAAATAGAACACCTATTAACCAATAATAGTGTGACCTTAGAGGCAAGGAAAAATGTCTTATAAATATATGTCAAGAGTATTGCTTTACATGCCTGTGAAAATTGGACAATCAATACAGCAGAGAAAAAGAAACTAGAAGTCTTTGAAATTTGGTATTACTATAAAATTCTAAAGATTAAATTAATTGAAAAAATAATGAATGAAACAGTATTACATAGAATAAAAGAAAAGAGAGAACTCTGTCATATGAAACAAGTTAGAAGAGACTAAATGACAGAACATTTATTTTACTATGACAGTCTTAACAAAAAGCTTCATATAAGGTGGCGTTGAAGGTCATAATAAATAAGGAAGACTAGCTACAAGGAGTTAAAATAATTGAATAATGATAGGGAAGGTTGGAGATTTGCAGCAAAGCAATTAAACAACTGAAGATAAAAAGAAGTACAAACTTAATGTTTAACATAAAGAATTAACGTTAACTTTTTTTTAAATTGAATTTGTATAACTCATTATAAAAAGAAAAATAGTGTAGTAAGTTAAACATGTATACGCTATACTACTAGTAATGTGTTAATAACCCTTTTGTTTAAAGAAAATGTTTCTCTATGGTTTCAATAAATGATGTACTTATAATTTATAAATTATGTAACATCTTAAATGTATTTAACACTAAACATAAGACACCTGTAAAACTTATACTTCACTAATTAATGTTATAATTATTAATATCACAAAATATAATATATCAACATTACAGAAATACATATTTTACAGAGGATGATCAAATCTCTATCAAGATCTTTTTATAATTATTAAACTAATGAGTAACTCTTCAAATGTATGTAATAAATTAAAAATTATTTAAATTACCTTATTATTCTTACCACTAACTATATACTACTCTTTTCTATACATTTATAATTTTTCTTTAGGTATACTACTGATAAAACCTAATAAATTTTAAAATTTTAAAATTATTGTTAAAACGTACCTAGTTGAATTTTTGTTGTATTGAAGGATTTCATCAAATAATAGAATTCGATTTTTGAGTGGTTGAGTTCTATAATTAGAACTTTTTACAATTTGAATAAATGTTTCATAAATTCCTGGTAAATCATCTAAACTTGAAAAATTGCGATATACCTATAAATAAAAGTAATATTAATTAAACAATTTATGTGATTCATAATTTAATAAAATAGAATTTTATTTTTATTACCAGAAATAAAACTTACCAAAGAAAGAATAGGCATTTCCATCAATGTACTAAGCTCTTGTAGATATAAACTTTTACTTGAATTTTTACTATTTTCTATATATTTATAGTGCGTTAATAGAGATTTATGAATAAACCTGACATTAACTTCAACTTGCCCAAAGCATGGTCTACAAACATAGTTAGACGTAGGATCATTTTCACTGACCTATAAAAATAAAAATTCAAAGTAATAAATAAAGTTGTTTATAAGTACTTCCATACATTTTAACAAGATAAATGTAATATAATATTAAAAATATTGAAGCAACAAAGAACCTAGTTTACTATAAAATAATTAAATTGTATACTTAAAGAGTTATACGTGATAAAAGCTTTAAAATGATTAACATTTTTAAGATATAATTGTTGAAAGTTGAAAAGGAAATAATTGATTTGCATCTTTAGTGGGTAATTTTATAATTATGTGGTGCTAAAAAATGTTTGAATAAAACTTAATAATAATAGAAAAAAAACAATTATTTACTTTTAATTTTTAAAAATATGAAAACATTTTCCTGTTAATTCACTTTTAGTATTTAATAAAATCATATAATCATAATATTTTGTAAGACATTAAAATTAAGTTAATAATAATATAGTAAATATACAGTAATATATTATATAAATGTATTTTTTATATATATATATTTATTTATAATATTGTAGTATAGTACTATAATAATATAGATTTTTTAAAAAGAATATTAATATCAAGGAATAACAATAAAAAAAATAAAAAATTGATCAAGAATCAACACACTGTGATAAATCAAACATATCACAATTAATATGATGTTTTATAAATCTAATGATACAATCTAAACATGTTAACACAGCATTGACAACAATATTATCTACAGAATAAACGATGTGCAAAAAGAGATATAATTGACTATTTACCGATAACAAAAGAGTACTCCATACGATACAATAAAAAAACAATAACTTTTGAGTATATCTCAATGAACAGTACCTATACACATTATATAATATACTTACTTAAGGACTTAGCACTTTTACCATAACACTACAGTTCATTCGATCGATAAGTCAACAACTTTTACCGTTAACCTTCGCTGAACATACACACACAAACTTACCAAAACATACATCACGAAAAATATTTTTGCAGCCACTTTCAACTGCTTGCCTTCTGTCGAGAAGATGTCAATGACTTCCAACACTTCATGGAATTCCGAATCGCACAGACGGCACAAGTACACTGGACAACTCATAATGAAAAAGGGATCGGACAGTAGTGATTCAACGGGCAGCAGTGTCGTGGAAGCACAAGGAAACAAACGAAACTCGGTAAACAACGGAAACAAACGGACATCGAACGCAAGACTTGACCACAGGAATCCGATGGACGGCGACCGCGGTCGTAACAGCAGATTTCATGAAACCGAATCGGACGATGGTGAAACTAAAACTCGGGATGGTGCGCAAAATACCGAATCGAACGGCACGGTGATCGGTCTTGTCGTCAAGTAACGAGAGTTGTCGTTGCTGCGTTGTTTTGTTTACACCCTTGTGATTATTGTTATTACCATCAAGGGAAAACAAAAACTGGCCGGTGATCAGCAATGCACGGTAGTCATTGTAGCGAAGCGTTAACACTAGCGCGGAGTTGAACACATTGCCGTTATCAGTCGTGCAAAAGGTGGGTGATAGCAAGCGGCGCGTGCGCACGGCCCAAAGAAGTTATATACAAATGTCGGTCGTTATTCTCGACAACGGTCGGAGCCGCCGTGCGTGTAGCTCTTCTTCGTCGTCAAGGGGCACTCGCTCGGCCGAATGTCGCCCTGGAAGAAAAATTAACAACCGATTACGCAACAATTATTCCGAACAATGCCCGGTAGCAATGACTGGGATACTCGGAAGGGACGCGTTGCGCCAAGGAGATTAAGCGAGAATCGATGCGCGTCCCGGTGACGTGTCGGTGGGCGGGTATAACAATCGCGGTTATGGAAACCATTTTTAACTCATCCGTTAGCCCTGCACCACGTCAGAAGGTCGGTGTATCTCGTCTGCTGCGCAGTACTCTCTGTGTCGAAAAACGTTGTAATAAACATTTTTTAAATAATAATAGTAATGTCTACCATCAATTTAAAAAAATTATAATTTCATATCTGCTGCTATAACAAAATTACACAATAAACACTAAATAGGTACGCAGTTAATGACTATTTCTGGGTTCATGATTTCCTGTTAATAAAACATTATCTAGCTCGGTTGATGTCAACATCAATCTGAAATGTTTATTCTCACAAATTTCACAGATTTTTTAATTATGTGAGAAGTTGTCGAACAGCATTTTTCGAGTAGATATAACGAAAAAAATCCACAATAAATAAGTCCATTTATTTCCAAAACTAATGGTACATAGATTTTTGTCTAAGCCAAAACAACTCGTATCTATCATGTTTATAATTAATTATAACTTCTTCATTATGCTTTCTTCTGGTAGTTCTACTTCAATCCATGATTGGATATTTAATATTTCCTCTAAAAATGACCTCTAGGTATTAGAATATTAAACTATCAAAGATTTCGAGAAATAGAAAAACCTACAAACAATAACACCAAAATAACTTTGAACAATATTTCCGTAAATCTATTTAGTATAAATATCTCATAAATTGAATCTTTTATTAACCAATTTAAGTCTAAATTGGTTAATCACATGGTTTAGTTGATTACTTTTCAATACAAAACAGTTAAAAATTATTGTATGCATAAATTATTTGATATAAATGAATAATGAAATTTATATTAGCGTACATCAACTTAAATTATGGTATCGAAAGCTTAATAAGAAAAATACCATTTAGTAGCTTTGACACACCAATTATTTGTACCGAAGAAGAACTATGCATATTCTACTATTATCAAATGGAAAATAGATCTAAAGAGTTCTTACGGACAAGTATAATTAAGGTTCCAAGATAACTATCAACAGGGGGTTATGAATAATGTTGCGTGCCGTCGAATCAATAGGGATGGTAGAGGATTTAATAAATAAGATTGACTTCAAATTAAAGTTACTAATTTTATTAAAATAATGTACGATAAAACATTCACAATATAGAGTAGATAAGTAAATCTTAAATGTTACATGAACACATTCTCAAAAGTATCATAAATAATACTAATAAGTGACATTTAAAAAGTTGTAGAATGTGAAAATAGTAAAACCAGCCAACTAACAAAACAGAGTTGGGCACTCAGTAATATTGCGTATTAAATAAATTAACATAAAAATAGCGAGGATAACGTGTATATTGCAAAACTAAAGGTCAAGTTAATCATTTTATAAATACGAGTAGATAAAGATGACTAACTCGGCAAACAAAATTAATGATAGCTATTTGTATGATAACCAGTTAGATGAAATAGTGACATTAAAAATCTATCTTTAAACTATTTAATTTACCTATCTAAAAATCTTTTAATACACATTATTTCTCAGATATTTTTGAATCACCCAGAATCTTCAAAACAATTAAATTCGAGATGTACTAGTTTGGAGAAATAATGTTTGGGGATATGGTAGGTTTCAATAAAAATCTCCTTTTCCCCTTCGTATTTCTCCCCTTGGGATTTAGGGTCTTTGGGGTCGGCTACCCTTGTCTTAAACTTCAACTCGTATTGATTTTTCATATCCCCTTCACACATACCAACAGCCCTCATACCAATACTACCTTTCACATATTCGTTCCTTATTCTATCTTCTCTTGTCACTCAACTCATTCATCATTCTATAGTGATTTATAAAAAAAAAAATTAGTTATTTTTATTATTTTAGGGTAGTTTTTACTGTTGCAAGTCTTCTCCTTTTTTGTTATCCAAGATTCAATCGACTTTGTTATATTTATTTTTTCAACTGGTGAATCAACAGTTATGCATTTATATCAAGCATTTATGACTATGTATTAATTATGAAATACGTTCAGAACTAAGAGTATTCCTTTTTAGAGACACTATCTTTTTCGTAGAACTAAGGCTTGTTCGCATTTTGATGAAGATATTGAAATTGTTTTAATTACATAAGTCAAATTTTTGAGATTTTCTATATTTTTATCCCAAGTGTTTTTAAGTTGACAAAAATCTCTACGGCACTAATTTCATCAATTTTGAATTTTTGTGACGAACGACGAATGATATCATTGCCATATTGAACATTGAAATTGTCTGACCAACTAGTAAAAAAAAAATACATTTTAATTAGTTAATAACTGATCATATTTCTTTAAATAAGTTATAGGAAGCATTTGAAACATGTGATTACTAAGTAGTAAATAATCGATTTTTTCGATTATTTGAAATACTTTTGAAAAACTGTTTAGAATTAATCTTTTGCATGTTTTTATGTATATAAAGTTGGATTTCTTTAAAAACCAATTCTTGCTTACTTGTAAAAATTACTTCTTTTAGTTTGGGTCCATATATTTCATACTATCCAAAATTCTAATAGTTCGGTCGAAGTAATAGTATGAGCTTTTGCCAAACCTAAATCACTGTTTTGAATTTATGGTGATAAATCAGACAATTAATTTAAAACGTCATAAAAATACCAAAACTTAATGCAGTCTTATGATATAAACATATTATTTAGACCTAAATATTTAGTTCTTTCTTTTTCTACTATTTTATTGTGAAAGGAAAATTGTTGAAACTATTTAAGGAAAGCAACATAATTATTTTATACTGCACGAACTGTTCTAAAGTTAAATACTACCCACCGAATAGTAAATATCTTTCCTTTACTGAAAATCCTCTTTTCTAAAGATGCAGCACAAGCATTAAGTTCTGTCATATTTTTAGGAGATTGATAATAAAAGAATAAAGTTCTTCAAAAAACATTGAACATTTTAATCACTTTACACTTCTTTAAATAGCACTGTAAATTCCAATCGATATTTACAACTATTTCAAGGAATGAGGTCTGGAAAAATGTTTTAAAGTAAAACATTAGTGTCAGCTTTTCTTTCCATCAAGTTAGAAGTTCCATCGCTGACAAATCTAAATATTTTAAAAATCTAATTTTATTCCATATTTTGATAAATTATTGATTATAGCAGTGTTAATCGATTCATCTGAAGTAAAATTTAACTTAATAATATAAAAAAAAATATTAATGTCTTGAGAATCACCAATAGCACATCTTAAGCAAATGACTAACATCATATTTTTGCTCAATGTAATTGACTCATCAACAACAATATATGGTCTCACCATTAATAAAATTGACGCTTTATTTTTATTATTTTTCAAATAACTGTGTTATAAACTATATTTTAATTATTATATTTCAGATACATTTATTGATAATAGTTTTCATATCCACTTATAAATTAAAAATGTGTGATACATATTTCTACAATTTATTGATGTAAATAACAAATTAAATCACTAGAATGAAAAAAATAATTTATCATTTTAATCTTCATATGTTATTTCACTATGTTCATAATTTAACAATATTTTATTGTAGCAAAAATAAAATACTAAAGTAATGGTTGAAAATATAATCACATTTACATTTCAAATTACATGTTAAACTTACAGAAGATAGTGTGAATAGTAGTTATATAGATAGCAGTAACATAAAAAGTAGTAATTGCTATTTTCATACTGGAATAGCAGACTGTGATTGTTACTTTGGAATCACATACATAGATATAAGATAAATCAGTGCTATTGTTATAATTGTTATAATATCTATTGTTATATCATACCAGACTGTGATTGCTACTCTGAAAAAGTAACAGTTTAAAATATTATCACAATTTTCAAATCACATATTTAAATTAGTAATCACAGTATAGCAGTAGCAGTTTTTTTTTGAAACGTAGTTTCTTATAGTGCGATGTGAGCGAAGGGACCCTACCCCAGAAAAACAGTGCGTAACGAAAATAAAAGCGTTTATCACTATCTCTCTTACTCTTTACCGCTTTCTCTATACTCCTGTCCCTCTAGCTCTACGGCCGGCTTCGTTGGAATAGTGGGGTACGGAGCTCACTAGCGTGTTGCAGGCAACTTTCTTGCATTGCAGTAGTGGAGCGAAAAAAATAGGGGGAAGAAAAAAATGAGACAGCAGATATTTTCGTGCGTGCGCGTTCTCTCTTCATCTACTGTATCTGTCATATGTATATACAGATATATGAATCAGATAACACGTTACTCTGCGTGCACTGCCCGTGTATCCATGTGTATACGTGCTTATGTGTGTCTATGCGTGTGTATGCATGCTTTGTCGTTGTCGTTGATGGTGTTTATTTGTAGTTACTTACATTTGTATGTTAAAAAATAATTATTCTTTAATGGATACGGGTCGAAATTATATTGTTTTAAATTCTAATAAATCATTGGATATCGATGAAGTAGAATCGAAGAATATACCGGTGATATAAATCGCACTTTTCATGAGTATAATATTAAATATTATGACAACAAACACCATTTATTAATTTCATGTCACATTTTGAGATTATAAAACGTGTTCCACTATTTCTTTGAATGTTAATATAAATAAAAAAAAACTTGTGTAGTGTGTTTTATTTAAACAAAATATGGAAAGTGATCTAACAAAATTGGTAACTGACAATTTTGTACATTTTAAGTAATTATCGATTGTCAATATAGTATAATCTTATAGTATACCGGAGATATATATCGCATTTCCAATGTAGGGCGTCAGTCGTTTCCGCCAATTATGCCAAAACGAAAAAGGTTCAATTTTCATTTCCACCAAATTTATTTCTACCTACCTGTCTAAATTTTAGTTTGAGAACCATTTAGAGTTACCCAGGGGCCACCACGTGGAGGCGGTTCTCATTGACCCCCAAAAAATGGTTTGACCTAATTTTCAGATTAAAGTTAAAAAAAATTGGTTTTCAATTAAATTAAGTCCATTATAATTAAATTTGTGTTACACTATGTGTAAACATATGTCAATATATAATACCTAATACGTACCTAATTAGTTTTAAAATATTGATGAAAAAGTAAAATCAAAATAAATATATAACATACCTGTTATACTCATTAAAACATTGTCGTCATCAACATAAGCCGTTGCGGTGCAAGTCTTGATGAAACAGCGATACCGTGAAATATTTGTTTGGACCGATTTGTAAGCAAAATTAAACTTGAACCCATCAATAACAATCATTTTTTTACCACGCTTACTCGTTATGCATTCCATTAGGTAGCAAAAAAAAAAAAAAAAAATACAAAAAATGAAAATATAAATTGAAAATATATTCAATAAACATATATAATTCACGATCACGTGGCTTTATGTAATAATATGCGTCTAATACTCGTCGTTGTTTCTACAGTACTCGTAGATCCGATCTAAGAACTCCGATCCCGATAACACGGACACAATTGATTTATCTACATGTTATCGACATCAATGGTCGATAGCACTATACAGATAGACTAGGGGTTCTCGAACTCTAACTCAATGACATCGGTAGAAATAGATTTGGCGGAAATGAAAATTAAACCTTTTTCGTTTTGGCGGAAACGAAAATCGAGTATTTTGGCGGAAACGATGACCGCCTACCATGTATAGTGTTTACATCAAAAAACACTTTTATTAATTTCACGTGACATTTTGAGGTTATAAAACGTTTATTGCTAATTCTTTAAATATTAATCTAAATAAAATCAATAATAATAATTCAATGTATTTTTCAGTGTCCGGAATTTCAATGAATTAAATAAAAAAACCTGATAACATAATATTTACTTTCATTTTGAATAATTCCACTGAAATCAATCTGTAACCTACAAGACTGCCAAAGAAATTCCGTTTCTACTAGGTGTCCCACGACACCACTTATTATTTTTTTCCAATTGTGATATGACCATCGATGTAAACAACTACAATTAGCAAAAAAGTAACTGTTAATTTTTCCATTATAGTCAACTGCTAAAAGCAAAAATAGTAGCCGTTACTGTAATTTTCATACAGAAGTAGCAGACTGTAATTGCTACTTTGAAATCACCTGTAAAAAATCACTGATATTGGTATTCCATGCCATCACTAAACCGGAGGTATTTTCAAAATTAATTTAATTTACGGCATCTATTGCAGACACGTTTTGACCCTCGATATTTAATACAGGTTGATAAAAAGTAGCTGATTGTGCGTGAATAAAATACAACCATAATTAAGAGCTGGGATTTTCAAAAAATTCTTTCAATATATTCGGGCATTTATTAATACCAGAAAATAATTTTTTAATTCCTGAAACATTTTCAAGACTCTTCAAATGCAGGCATCAACGCAACCGATCTAGTTTTACTATAACCCGGAAGTTTTTTGTATTCTGTGTTAGCTGCATTACAGAATTCTTTAAGAGCTTCAATATGAACGCTTTAAATGTATAAAAATGAATATATTTTTACAACGATGCATTCAAAATCAACATGTAAAAAATCTGCAGCAGTTTTAATCCCATTGTGGATTATGTGAGCTCCGCATCCAATTCTTTTGATAGTCCTTCCAAGAGATGTGTTCAATTTTTCATAACCGTTATAAACTCTTTTTCTATTTTTTTTCTCCAAAATTGCAGTTTGTATTGTCTCCAAAAAATGACACAATTATTGACGCCAGTTCATTTTTAGTCAATACTTGTTTTAAATAATCCATAATTATATCTGATGTTTCACCCGGTTGCTCTTGAAATTCTAAAATCTTTACTTGCACTCCTTCATACGGTTAAAAGTAACGAACTAAGACAGGGAATAATTGTGTAGAACCATGATTTGAAGCGTCCGTTATTACAGTAATGCAATTTGCATATTGAAGGTGGTCGTTTAACTCATATATTGCAATAAGCGATAAAACATTTACAACAATAGCCTCGGACTTTGTACGAGCACATCTAAATTTTTGTTCAAAAAATGTCTATATTATACTTGACGCACAATCATTCGAGTGAAAGATATAATTTTTCTACACAGTATGATAAGCCACAAGTGGCTTCTGCCGCAGCAACTTCAAAATCCTTAGAAGAAGGTGAATACGTTTTTTTTTAAAAAATTGGGCATTGATGAACTTGAAGCGGCAGTATGGTCGTATAGTTTGTGCTTTTTCTGACCGTAAATGTTACTCAATATCACCAGCACCATCATGTACAACACTAAAATCTGTATGACACTTTTCACACGTGACGTTGGAGGGATCACTTCTATGTTTCGGAGCATCCGAGTAAGTCCTGAATACTAGGGGCTAATCGCAGGTAGTGTACTAGTTGGGTCCCGGATTTGTATAGGTACTCGTATTATACTAGTTCCTGAATATTTGTTGGTAAGCACTACATTATACTAATATTTTCCTTCCCATTTAACATACTTAGGACTGTCTATAATCTATTTTGACTATAGGTATGATTAAAAATGTTTTTTATAGTTTTTTTGTTTTTTAGTTTCTTTTCCATTAAACTATAAATTATTAGAATTGTGTAGGTAAAAATATTAAAAATGTTAAATTATTATATAATATAAATCCTGTGGTCTAAATAGATCATAGATAGTCCTAAGTCTGTTAAAATTGGATGGAAAATGTTAGTATAATATAGTACTTACCAAAAAATAGTCAGGAACTAGTGTAGTATCTAAAATAATTTGGGACCCAACTAGTGTAGTAATTTTAAATTCGAGACTTAATTCGGATGCAACTCTTTGTTTCACAAACGGATACTTGGTTTTTAATTTATCGTTAAATGAACACTGCGTTTGGGCATTTTAAAAACTAAATGATCACGTAAAATCATCAAGAACATCAACAAACTCGAAGTACAGCGCACAACAAAACGATGGAACAACTAATATAATACGTATAGGTAGTTCATTTATCGTCAATTCCCGTAGTCGACGCAGTGGCAACGATAACAACAATTAGAACAATTAGAACAATTAAGTACTTATTTTTGTATCATTTTTATCCGTGGACTATGGACTAAGGGTTTAATATATATATATATATATATTATGTATACTCGTTGCGAAATACGAACGTACCTCGTCGCGTAGGTGGCAGACCGGTTCCCCACCGCAACCTTGTCATAGTTAGACACTACTAATATTGCTTAAAGAACGCCGATATTAATTATTATACACCGCGCTCATGTGACAACGCGTACGAGTGTAAGACATGACCATTATTTAACATTTTTACTGTTTGTAAAATATTAACTTGATTACAATTATTATATGAATTAATTTATATATTATTATTAATATGCATATTTGACACAGCGCTGTATATCAATTTCTTTCGTTCTTGTTAGCCAATTAGCGACGACCTGCGCGCGACGAACCTGTTTTGGTCCGCCGTCCAGGTACGTTCTTACTCCGCGGCGAGTAGAGTTATACCATTAATTATAGAATAGATTCTATAATCAATGGTTATACGTATAGGATATACGTTGTATATACGGTATACAGTATAAATGTATGATCGTAATTTGTGATTAATTTATGAAAAAATCCTACCACAATTCGACTTTTCTTTTCGCAAGTTGCGCAGTATGCACAATATTAGTATCAGACGCACAATAATATTGCACAATATCAATTATATCAATAATTTAAAGCAGAACATTTTTATGTTCTTTGTGGACAGCGGGTTACTTAGCTCGAAAGCGGCACGTATGGTCACGTTAGGTATAGCTCGTGTATAATAATTGTATTGACGATAAAAATAACTCATTATAAATTACATATATATATATATATATATATATATATATATAATATTGGTAGTTTGTTCAACGATGCCAGTAGGTGGGAATTCAACACGAAATGTCTGCGTTCGATTTTTTTACACGTGTTAAAAAAATAACCTACAATTTAAACCTTGTCTCCTCGTATCTAATACCTAATCGACGTCAGCATTCTTATGTCAACTGTATTCAGTAGAAACAAGACATATACATGTACCGATAAACTTGCATGTCGTGTAGATAATCTTTAGTTTATATTTATTACACTTTAAATTACAAAAAAAAAAAAAAGCTTAAAATAATATTATTTAAGTAAGTATAATAGTCAGTATTGTTGTTGTTGAGTAATACCATTGATTATAAATACTAAATAATCAATGGTAATACATACTTTTAATTTTAATTTCAAAAGCTATTCATTTTCTTATCTTCTGACCATTAAATGGATTCCGGGAATTCCGAATAAACTATCATACACAAGTTCATTGTTCATCATATTTACGAACAAATGGATTTATGTGCCGTCCGAATTACCACATTCATCTGATTATCGGGAGTCCGGACTATCGAGGCTCTACTGTATTAAGTAATTGTGATAAGATTGTAATGACTAGAGACCGGATTTTCATGCAGTAAAAATCAAAAAAATGTGCAGTTAATAACTTAAAAATTGCAAAAACATGCAATAATAGCTTAATAGTGCAAAAATTTATTTTTGGCCTAAAATCGCTTAATACTTACCAACATTTTGTAAACATTCAAAGTACATTGATTTAAACCCTTAAATTATACTTTATTTATCCAGTTTTTTACTCTATTACAGTATTAGCAATTAATAATTAAAAAATAAAAAATTTAAAAAATAATTAAAATATTGATAATAATATACACATTGTGTAAAAAAAAACATACCAACAGAGTTAAGCTATTTAATTTTAATTCTAACTATTATACATACATATTTTCAAACATTTTTATTTTTAAACATACATCAAAAAATTTATTTTTTTATTGAGTTAAAATTTACAATGTTATACATTTCAAAATCGTTTGCAGAAAAATTGTGCCTTCTATCACTCAATATGTCTTTTAATTTGGAAAATGTTCGTTCTACTTCAACAGAAGTGATAGGACTCATTTTGTAGCAAGCGACGATTGCAGGCTGTTGTTCAACATTCATATTTTTTGTACCATTTATGCAGTCGTTGTATTTTTTTATGAGAGCGTAACCTGTGTTTTTTTCCACAACGGAGTTAAATTTGTGAGCCATAATTTGTCCTTTCTCGTTATTTATTTTTTTAAGACTTTCTTCTATAGTTTCAAATATTTCAATTTGTTTATTGAGGGATAAATTTCGGGTTTCTAACTGGGTTAATGCCTGGGGAAAAGTTGACAAATGTGATTTTATGAAAGTCAAATCAGAAATTATTGACGCTGAAGTTATGACTCTCTTCAATTTTTTGATAGTCTGTACGTCTTCATCCAATGAATTAATAAACATTTTAAATTTATTAAAATTGTCCGCATAAAATAAAGCTGCTTCCAACCATGTTCCCCACCTTGTGATCACAGGCTCCGGTGGTAGTTCACATTCCATAATATTTTTATATATCTCTACTCGATGCGGTGATTTAAGCAATATTTTTTTACCATTATTTACTAGCTTGTTTACTTCTGGAAAAATTTCGCGGATTTTTTCTAATACTCTATTTAACCCGTGGGCTACACAGGTTACATGGATCATGTTTGGGTAAAATGTGTTCAAAGCTTGTCCAGTTTTTATCATATAAGGTGCGGCATCTGTTACAAGGAGAAGCACTTTATACTGATACTCTGAATTTTGTAAAAAAAAATTCATCAGATTGTCGTTAATAAATCGAGAGACAGTGTCATAATTTGTTTTAGGGAGAACCTTACAAGCAATTAAAAATGGTGTGGGATCAATTTCTTGGTGAAGAATTCCAACCAAAAGGTTACATATATAAAGTCCTCTAGCATCAGTGGTCTCATCGACCATGATGTATATATAATGTTCTCGAATTTTTTGGCGAATTTTAACTATAGTCGAGTCGAAACAAACTTGCAGATACTTTTTTCTGAGTGTGCTCTCGTCAGGTATACTTTTATTGGTATATTTTTGTAAAAAGGATCTAAACGGTAAGGACTGCAGTTTGAAAAATGGTATATTTGCTCCTACTAAAGCCTGGCATAAATCAATATGAAATTGGTTTTGGCTGTTTGATGTTTCAAAAGAATCTGTAATTTGCTGTTGTATCGGTTTGTTTTTTTTTAGTTTTAATTGATTCTCGTGAATAGCTAACGAAAAAAAAATAATAAAAAATTGATGCCTAATTCTTAACCCATCAGCAGGCGCGTATGAGCGCGGCACTCACTCGATTTGTATTTTAGCAACAACTGGTATAATTAAAATAAATATAAATAAAATATTATTTCGTGTTATAATGACTGAGCGAAGCGCTCATACGCGCTTAATTGTGTTACAAATATACACGCGCCTACTGACAGGATAAATAAAAATATTGTTTCTTACCTGTGTTACAATGAGCATCAATTTGAGATTTCCTTTCGCATCCGACTGATTTTTCACAAGAAGCGCAGAAGACAGATTTCCCATCAAATTTCAACTCTGGGTAATTTGATATCCAGGATTTAATTTTTGATGACAGACTTGACCCAATTTTTGGCATTTTAAAAATTTGTTTATACTTCTTTACGTAAACTATTCGTAATGAAACAATCACGACACCGACGTGAATTACACTAACCGATTCAAGAAACACTCAATCAAACACTAAGTCAGACAGAACTAAAGTGCTAATGGCCGGGGATTCCAAATTATTATCTAACTAGTATTTGCTGTCATTTATTTTTACCACGAAACACTAATAAATTGATGTTATTCTAAGAGTATATTATCAGCTTGAGTTCACTTTTTCCTTTTGTATAGTTGAAAACTGAAATATTATCTAGTTTAATTTTAAAAATGCAGAATATGCAATTTCATGCAATGAAAATCAAAATTGTGCAATTTAGAATAAAAAGTGCAAAACGTGCAATTTCGTGCAAAATAAAACTACGTTTAAATTAATCTACTTCTCATGATTCGGATTTATAATTTGTTTTTATATGTTTTAAAGCAAAGGAAAAAAAGTTGCAATTGCACGAGAATCCGGTCTCTAGTAATGACATTGGAAGAAATCGAATTCACGGCGTGCAGTAGTCGCAATAGAAGTCCACTCAAACCGGAGTGGTAGCGGTGGCGATACCGGTGATAACCGGTAGTGGTGGCGATAACCGGTGACGGTAACTTTGACGATAGTAAATATCGCTTGTCTATCTAACAGTTAGATTCTAACCGAAACGAAATATTTCGCCGACAATTAGTATCGTGATACCCGTGTTCGTGTATTTTAATTATTATTAATTTTAATTTTTTAACGTACATGGACAACAAATTGCTGATTTTTTTTTAAATTTTAATTTAAAAATATAAATTTAATATACCATGGATATATATTATGAAAATTCAAGTTCAGGTAAAGAAGATTTAATACTGTTAGAAGCATTAATAATTGATGAAAAACAAAAAAGGTACCTTATGGTTATAATTAGGACTGTGCGTTTATTTAACTTCCATCTAATCGATATGTAGAAAATTATTTCGATTATAATAGGTTATAATCGGTTGTTATCGATACATAAATTATAATCGATTATTATAAGTTAATAAATTATAATCGGTTATAACATGTTGCAACCATTTATTGCTACAATTTTATTTAGTTGACATTGGCTGTTCATGGAGAAGGTTGTACTGATGGCAAACTGAAGACTGAGTGAATCGCGATCGACAAACAATATTGGACAAGAAATCGTAGCGTGTAAACAGTATTCACTCTTTCGATTAATTGGAACAATAAAAACGACGATAATCGCGTGATCACATCGTTACGATTTGTCGTTGCGTATAAACCCGGCTTAATGATAAATTCTAAATGTTATATTTATCTTTCATTCATAATTTCTTTTTCGTAAATATATAATGTTTAAATATAAAATCGAAATAATCTATTATAATTTAAATTATTAAACCATCTCAATAATTTTATCGATTAATAATAGAATAATAGTCTTTCGATTGTTAATTGAATAATCATTTTTCTATTATTAATCGAAGAATCGAATTTCGGTTATATCAATTATTTATAAGGCATGGAAAATAACTGATTAATCGATTTTAATTATCGATTATTTAAAATAACCGTGCAGCCCTTGTTATAATACATGAATTGCATCTGTTTCAAGATACGGTTTGAGCATTAAAAATAACAAACAATAAAAAGCTAAGTAATATTTCATGTGGTTGAATATATAGTCAAAGTATATTATACAATACAATGATAAGCTTTCTATAGATATCAATAAATTAATAATAAAATGTCGATATATGTACATAATTTGGAATTCGCTACAGATTATCGAAGTGGTAAGCGACAAATATAGTGTCTGCAGTGAAAAATAAAAATATCGCACTCAATCATGCGGTAACATTTTTCCGGCGGTAATAATTTCATGATAGTGCGCTCGTATTAAAACGTTTGTACATTCATTTTCCCTTCCTCTACCGTCACCATCACCATGACCGCTTCAGTTTGAATGGACTAGAGATGGGACTTATCGTTCATTAAGGTGAACTAGTTCAGCCGTTCATCGTTCACTTTAGTGAACTAGTTCACCGTTCAGTTTACTCACGACACATCTCTAGATGGACCTTTTTATGATGATCTACTATAGATCGTTATCGCCGACACACCCGGGAATTTTCGTAAAAGCCATATTTTTACACTTCAGCAAATTATACCATGAATTATACTCACTTGAAACATTTGAAACGTGTTCTATAATATTATATATTTTATTATTGCGTTCCTAATAAATGTACTAATTTACTTATTAAAAATTAATACCAAAAATAAAATAAAATATTAGTAATTTATTTTTCTAAGATACAAATTTATATCCATAAAAATGTCGATGGACGCGTTGTCCTGCGTTCTTTGATGAATAGAATAAAGATATAATATGCTATAATATACGCTATAATATGATGAAAAATTAAGAGTAGCTCCGTCCTTTCCAATTCAACTACTGTTCGTAAGTAATTATTGAATTAAGAAATTAGTTTTAATAATAATTTAAAAACCATGAATATCCATTTTTTTTTTAAGAAATCTAACATATGTGAGAACTTTACTTTTTTTCTTAGAAGACACGTAGAGTGATTTTACGTAATTTGGTATACATATTGTTTGTTATACACCATGTACTCGTGTACAAACTTAAAACATTTAATTAGACACTAATGGTTGTAAAAGTAAGTGGATAATTGTTTACGGTTAAATTTACCCAATTCGATTTTTATCCACATATTGTATAGATTTTAAATATTATTATCAATTGTGATTATTCGTTATTTTTTTAAATTCTATATTAAGTGATAAAAAAAAAACTGATAAATACAGCTGGAGCGATAAAAGTAGAGGAGGTGCGGGATAGATGGATGTCAACGAAAAAAATGCATAATCACATACATTTAGTACTATCACAAGTGATATCAGTTATTATACGAGTGGTTCTTAGCAGAAACAATTATTTTAAACATTATTATTACATAATTCGTTATTTTTTTCAAATGCATTATCTTATGTATTATCATCGATTATCGATACTGGCAAAAAAAAACATACCTAGTCGAATAAAACCACATTTAGTATTATCACAACTTATATCGGTTATTATCAAAAACTGATAAAACTGATAACACCACCAGATGTGGTAACGTGTGTTGTAGAATAGGGGACGGTGGTGGTGGTGGTAGCTCGGAGAAGGTTGCTTGCAGCGGCGGCTGTTCGAATGAGATGGAGGTTGCAGAAACCACCAAACATTCTTACTTTAGGCGCTTCCTGAAGTACAGGTCTGTGCACGCTTATGACTACAAAGTATTATACAGTTAGCTTTAGACCATCTGAGTTAGCACAAACATTCCAGTAAATACTAGTCAATTGAGATGCGGAAACCTGAATATATTGCATTTATTAAACTTGTTATAAACGAAAAATAGGTAGGTATATAAAAAAAAGTAATAATTACATTTGTATTAAATGATAAATTATGATTTAATTGATAAGAGATAGTGTTAAGTTTGAGTCTAAGAAAGCGAATATGGACATAAAATTGGACAACAAACCTGATAGCATATTTTTAAAAGTGATAGACGAGGATAAATTCACCATATAACATTCAATAACAAAAATAAGACTATAATAACAACCTCATCTGAGAGGTACTGATACCCGTGCACATCATTAATATAAAAAAAGTGAGAAAATGACTATGTTTTCAACATACAACTGATTATAAGCATAGATTGAGCATAACTGGGATAATTCTAAAAATTTAGGATGTAGAAACATAATTAAAACGAACCTAGTAGAATTTGTGTAACATCGATGGATTTAATAACGGAAAAGTCAATTTTCAGTTAATTGGTTTATTATTTCATTATTTTTCATAATTTAAATAAATGCAACATAAATTCTTTGTAATATTTTACACTTCAAAAATTATGGCTTAACTATAAAACAAAATTAGTCATTCAATATAATTTATATTTTAATGAAATTCTTGACTTGTACTTATAATGTTTTGTCATCATCAGGTATTTAATATTATATTAAAGTTATTTTATATTTATTACTAGAAATGTAAATTTACCAAAAAATAATAAGCATTTTTAAAAACTGTCATACAATTTTATCACAAGAATATACTTAACAACAACTATTTAAATTAATAAAAAACAAAATGTTTTTTTATTTTTTATAAAATAAACATTAACATTAAACTAATCTATGTGTTATGTGTTATCATAAGGGTAAGTCATTGTATGTATAAATACTAGTGCTAACTAAATTTTTAATCATTTCGATTTAATCCAGATTAAAATTATTTAATTCTTTTTATTTGGATTTTGGTTTCAATCAAATCATTCTGTTATTTGGATTCAATCCATTGATTCAGATTTCAGATTTAACCAATCAATTTGGATACAATATGTTGATCTGGATTTTAGATTCAATAAACTAAAACAATTTTGAATCCAATTCATAAAATTACTTATTTACTTTTAAATGAAATAGAAGCAACAACAAATAAAATTGTATATTATATATGTATAATAATATCTTATTATATTTAAACATACATATATAATATTTTATCAAGAATGAATATGTTTATGAAAACTATATACTACCAATAGTAAGTTACTTAAGATAATATAAATTATAAGTTAATATTTAACAAATAATATGTTTTAAATTACAACAAAAAGTAATTATGAATAGTTATTGCATTCTTTTTTTTTAATAACATTAAACTATTCTATCAATTATTTATGTAGTATGTAATATAAAAGATAATTCTAATTTTAATACTGATTAGATTTTAATACAACAAATAGTAAAGAAGTTAGTATAATAATTAGTAAATTATTATACAGTTATCTTTTTTTTTTGTTTATTTTCTTTATGTACTGTATTATGTTTTGTATTCAAAAGATTTGACCATGCCATAATGTTCCTTATATATAAATTGTATATTTAATGACTATAAAAAGTAAAATAAATTAAATTCCTAGAATTATAGAACTTAGATTTGATTTTTTTGATAGTCCAAATATGATTTTCCCAAAAAACTAATTATTGAGTATTCATTATGAGGAAAATATTTCTAAATATTAAAAATATTCAATCAAATAATCATGTTTACAGTGTAGTATGCATCTTTAAAAATAATAAATCACTCATTCAGAAAAAAAAAAGGTATCTACCTAATTAAATATTGGTATTAAATGTGACTACTTATGTAGTACAATCACACAATCACACAATTCAATGGGTCTTAGTATTTATTGTGTATGTAAATAATTTAATTTTTTATTTAATACAACATTTATTACCTACCTATTGTACCACTACCTATTGTACCACTTGACACAATTTACATTTAAAAAAATTATGAAGTAAGATCTCAAACTATCGATCAGGTATATTATTACATTTTAACTCATTCAATTATTTTTGTTGATATTAAATTGTATTAAATAATATTGTATTTACATCAAACATGCACCAAAAAAATAACAAACCTATACTTTTTTAAAACAAATTAAATATGCATTTCTAAATTAAAATGTACTTATTTTAATTTAAATAGTGTAATATTTATTTGTTGACATTACTAGTCATTACTATGCTTGTACAATTTGAACTGCGAACATGCATTTTTATGTATAAGGAATTGTGCTCATTAGATGCAAAAATAAGTACTTAAGTAATAATGGTATTGAGATGTAGTAGCAGCGTGTCATTTCAATTTTTTTTTTTACTGTAGGTAAAACGTTCGTATTAAATTGCCGACTCTGCGGCTTATTTCACCAAGTACCGATATACGTGGGGTGGAGACATTAAACCAATCCAAAAATATTATTTGTTCATTGTACATTGTACAAGTACTTGTATATTAGATGCATCTCTTTCTGATTTGCAACACGTCAGTGGTTTTAAAAAATACGAATTAATATTTTGATGATGTATTGACTTTGGAATAGATAAATTCTAAACTGTGGCTAATGCATGAGTTTGCCCCTTCCTAAATGAATCCGCTACAGTGCAGATGATGCTGCTTTGTAAGTGTTCAAATAATACAATTACAGTTTTCAATAAAATAATAATTTTAAAATATGAATACCTATTGAATCATAATGACATTGATATAATCCCAAGTTTAGTTACAATAAACACTATGCTTATATGATAGATATCTATGATCTATTCAAGAATTGAAAATTTGTAATCAAAAAATTGAAGAATGATATGAAATACTTCCGCTTATATGTAATATCATTGATTTTAGAATAAAATTATTCTAAAATCAATGGTAATATGTAATAACTATTGTTATTATAAATTGGTGATATAATATATAGCGCTATCTGTTGGTTAGATTCTCTTACTGTGATATTCATCGGCATCTAACAAGTTGAAAGGAGATTCAATTGCAAAAGTCGTTAACCACAGAAGAAATAACAGACCGCCGATTGGCACACCGGTTATGTTGTTGAGGCTCCTGTGGTCAATGTCACTTAAAACTATTAAGTTGAGATGCTCCTTCGTCGTTGTGTTCCGCGAAATGGTGGTAGTCGAGTGAACACAAAGGCGCAGTTGACGACAGACGGATTTGTCAACTTATTCCACGCAAGTACGAACTCTGAAATTTATCACTTTAATTAATGAAAATGAGTAAAGATACTAATACTTAGGTCTTAGATGGATCATACACTCAATATGAAATTAATTTTTTCTATAACTACTGTTCATATTTTCTCGGTTACAAATTAATTATTCTATTTTTTGTCTTTAAAATGTTACAATTTATTGAAAATTCTAATTTTAGAGGATTATCAACGGGGATCGCAGTTTGATAATTACAACATAAGATACAGTTTGGATGACTCACAGTGATATAACACGAAATTACAAGAGGAAGAAAATATGTATATACGGGCGATTGTAAATTCCACCGGTACGTTTTTTTTACCTGAAATAAATCCAAACCCAAGCCGAAAATATAAATTCCACCGATAGGTATTTTTGACCAGAAAACACTGTTAACTCCGCCGATGGTATAATCCACAGATTTAAACTATATAGCTACACATCAACTGTCGATTTTCTTATCTAAACGCTATATCGACGCGTGACTATATATAAGTATATAATCAATTATAGTCATATCGTGTAACGATCGCGTTTGATTAAGTGTTTTAAAAGGCACATTTTAGTTCGGCCGTTCAAGATGAATACGTTAACCGAAATAATTAGTGAACGTGGTACACTTTTGATTTGTTTAAATAATTTTAAGTTTTATAAACAAATAATTTTAAAGTCTGGTTAAGATTATTTGATTA
Organism: Sipha maydis; assembly: GCA_034509805.1. NCBI lineage: Eukaryota > Metazoa > Arthropoda > Insecta > Hemiptera > Aphididae > Sipha > Sipha maydis. Next base: position 48,327 of record JASXSY010000400.1, read on the forward strand.
ATATTTAAAATTAAGTATACTATGTATAAATAATAAATCTGTACATAAATTATGTAGATATGTATACATTTTAGGTATACAATTAGGTAAAATAAATGTACCGGTGGAATTTACATGCTCCCGTATATACATATATATGAGAAAAATATTGAATTCGTGATTCGTCACGAGATGCAAAAACAACATGGAAAAACAAACGAGCGTTACAGGGGTAGTGCGCATCGAACGTCGTGACCGTTCTAGTTCAACCTTCTATGATTGACGGGAAACCGGATGTCGCGTTGATGGTGCGCCCCGCAATCTGGTGGTTGATCAGAAAAAATATACGCGGCCGTCAACAGCCGTTGTAAAAACGACTGCCGCGCGGTCCGCGCCAAATCAAAAAAAGACTGTAAAATAATTATATATTTTTTTATTTACACACAATATACACGAGCCAGGTACATGAGTAGGACACGTTGGATTAGTTTTACGAGCACGGCTCGCATCCTTTGACTCGGGTACTAAAAACCAACAACTCTCTGGAAGACACGGCCCGCGCCATACCATGCGCCGTGGGATCCTACTCTTACCATAACAAAAACACTGCAAACAACTGGTACGTGTGCGTTTCTAGTTCACACTGATAATTTTCATATTGGAGGAAATGACAGAACTCGCTTGGATAAAATATTACTTGAATTAATCGTTAGCTGCTCGTAATTTGATCATGACGTCATCAAGTCATCAATAATGTAAACATTCCAATTTGAAAATAGTTAAATAATAATTGACCGAATCGAGATACTGTAGCGTGATCGGACCGTTGTGTTACCTATAGTTTGAATAGTGTTTAGAATTTTAATAATTTTTTTACAAAAATAGGTTCATTATGTTTAGTAAGTATATATAGGTACCTCGTTAGTTCGAATAAAAAATGTATAACATTAGTAATTACTCTAAAAAATAATTTTAAGATTTGCTATAAAATGCAAAAATAAATTAATTGTGTAATAGGCCCCATACACGTTCAAACATTTTGCACAACAGAGGCTGTTGTGCAAACCGTTGTATAGTGTATAGTGCTGTTTGACGTGTTGCACAATTAGTTGCACGAAATCAAACATGTTTGAAATTAATTGCACAACGAGTGGCGTTGCGTGATTATTGTATCGTGTATGGAGTTAGTGTAAGTACGTTGCGCAACAACAACTTACTGTTATCTATAATATAAATAATAAATAACTGTTATCACGCGTAGGTATTTTTATTTGAGAAATAAAAGTTTATATTACAGTATAAATGAAATAATATTACAAAGTTAATGTTTATAATTTTTGTTTTTATGTGTAGACGTGTAGTTAACAGTTAAAATGACGACAAATTTTATGAATAACAGAGAATTTTTAATTGAGTTCAATGATTTATACCGTCAGTTGCCAGAAGGTTGCTAAACAAGCTGCGGTGTCAGATGGCATGTTTAAATAATAAGTGACAATATTAATTACTCTTTAATTTATAACAACTGATAACAATATAAAATATAAATTATACAACGTAAGAACGTTTTTGTGCAACGTTAGTTCGCGCTAATGTTTGTATAGTGTATGGATGACGATGTTTGCACAACAAGTTTTTGTGCAACGTCAGTTTGCGCAAAATGTTTGAACGTGTATGGGGCCTTTAGTATTGCACAAATAGATAACCTATCCAATAACTATATTGGTACTTTATTTGATTGTCCCAAATAATATTTTAAGCACAATTTATCAATTTTATTGGTATATTAAAGGGTAAAAAATATACAAGGACATTTTTCGGCACATCTCTTTTATTTTGGGTTACGATCCGGGATGATGTAGTATCATATACATCCCATACATCTTAAACCAAATATATTTATACTGGTACATATACTTGATTACTTTTTATCTACTAATTAATTATCGAAATCGTATTATAAAATTGAATTTAATTGTTTCTATTAAATAATTATATAATTAATAATATTATTTCATTAGATAGTAAAAAGTTAGACAATTATTCAATTAATATATGAAAATTCATCGTTGTTTTCTAAGTCCTACAAATAATATTTGTAATCGTTTTTACCATATTGAGGTATTAAATATAAACTTTTTATAACGCAGCAGCAAATATTTCTCTTTTTAAGTATCTATAACTTATGGTAAACAATGTTAAACACAATATATTATCTATGTGTATGTAGTATATATGTGCTGTAGCGATGATCTACGGACTGAGATTAAAAAGCCCAGCTTGCAGAATAATTTCAAAATCTGTATACAATGTTTTAATATTTATCTATTTTATTAAGATCAGCAGCATGATATTATATACATATTTTTTTCCATGAGGGAAGGGTACGTATACTTAATAATAAACAACAATCAACTTTTAAATGGGTCTATTTAAAGTTATTAAATATGATAATTAAAAACTATTAATAAAACAAAAAAGTCGTGGTAAAGTTAAAGATGATGGACTTTTTTCTTATTGTTTGCCTATTATTATTTATAAACAACACATAGATAGACAATATTGGGTGGATTTTATTTCTCGAACTTAATTTATTATATACAGCAAACCCTACGTAGATCGATTAAATAGCGCTACAAAGTATTTCGGTTACAATTTGTAAGGTACAACTGGACTGGTGGTACCGCATTAGGGTTGAAATATGGTATAAGAGGGTGGTCTTATAATTTTTCAAATTTAATCAAAAAGCTATTTAGCACATGGCACACGTACATAGCGTACGCACATAACACGGCTGTATTCCCTATGTGTAAACGTACGTATGTACTAAGTATGCATAGTATATGTTAGGCGAGCTTGGTGGGCACGGGTGTACAGTAGTGATTCGCGCGCTATCAGAACAGCGGGCGGACGACGAACACGATTGCGAGATAGCGGTGGGCGCAACGCGCGTTCGTATACGACGCGATTATGTTCCGTGGCGTGCGCGCGCGCTGTCTTCTCGCGAAGGGCCGCGGAGAGGTTTCTCCTCGTCCATTTCGCCGGCGGCGCCGCTACGCAGGAGAAAAGCTTCGCGGTCGGATGGCGCGGGACGGCGGCGCTACACGGACGCTTCCGCCGCTCGATGTGGGTTTGTTGACCGATTCGGGCGTGGGCCGCCGCCGTTGTCGAATTCGATCTGTCTAGGCCGCGCACGCTTGGTTGTTAGCGCGACCCCTCCCTTGGCGGCGGTGGTTGCTAATGCGTGCGCGTTCCGGCCGGAGGTAGGGGCGGGGCGGGGCGCGAAGGAGCACGCACTCTGCAGCCACCCCGCCCGTGTCACCAGTCCCGTCTAAAAGCGGCGACTCTTGCGCGCGCTCGTGTGCGATCGTATTCTCGCGCCCTCGGCCCGTATTCGCGCGTGCGTGCGCGCCGCCGAGCAACCGCCGGACCTTTCGAACGCGCGCGCCCGATCGTTACCCCGCGAATCCCCAGCCGACGGCGTTTGCGGCGGCCGTGTTCCGTACATCGCGGACGGTTGAGCGCTCCTCCGTACACACCGGCGAACGACACGCCGCTGACGGGGCTACGGGTGGGCTTGCGTGTGCGTGCGTGCGTTCGGGGGTGTGTGTGTTTGTGTGTGCGTGCGTGCGCGCGCGCGCGCGCGCCGACACAGTACACACGTCGACAACGGTCGCGATACGAACCGCTGCGTGCACGACGACGTAGTCGGACGATAGCGTGAATCGCCGTTTCCCGCAGTGACCTAGTTTTTCTTGTTTTGTTTTGATTTGATTTTTTTCCCCCTCCCGCCGTTTTCGTTTTCGACCATTATTTCGTCCGGAAAACCTCGTTCGTCGACCCGCAGCACGCGACCAAATTGCTCAAAAACGCAGCCCCTCCCCGTCGTCACTCGACGGACGTTGCTCACGCGGGAACGATCATCACCGCGTCGGGTCGGGTGCGTGTCGTGTCGCGACATGCGGCTGGGCGAACGACCGTCGTAGTCGTCACGGACACCACAAGTCCCGGGCGTACCGACAAACCTAGTTGTTACTATACGTTCGCCAGCGGTGTGCTTTTCTGTAAAATCAATCGATCGATCGATACGTAAGTATACAAATATATGGTATTCTAATGTCGATACAAATACTATGGGCGCAGTGATATTAGTGGATCGCGTTCCGTGTTCAGTCCCCGTGTTTATCTCGATCGGATACCAGTGACTTTTATACACAGGTGTGTATATTATATTGCATTTGCACAGGCACAGAAGTTATCGGAACGGTGTCGATCGCGGTAACCCGGATAATAATAATAAACAATTATTGTAATACTGTGATACACTGCGATTCACTAATAACATAATAATAATATGTGTATTATAATATTGTAACTCATTCGTTCGGCTGCTCACACATTTTTAACATGTACCGATCTCGAAATCGACTGCTTGAATTGTTTTTTTACTACAATACAATATGTGTATACATTATTTTCACTTGTGTTTCCACTATGTCTAGGTTAGCTCATTGTATGTAATTTTCCGTATGACGATTTGACATTGCACCCGAAACCATACTGCCTTGCCGCTATGGTAAGTGGATCTCGTTATTTTATAATGTCATCGATTCGTTCGATTATGAATGGGTTTTTTTTTTTTTTTTTAAGGACATAACATGGCCGAAGACTATTGGCATGCCGGTTGGAGATTTCTGGTGTCCTTGTTGTTGTGCTTATTATTTTCGTTATGTACCTGTGCACAGAGAACGTTGTCGTCCGGTAAGAAATATTTACCTGCACCGTATATTTTTTTAGATTTAAAAACTTGTATAAAGTTTATTTGACTTTTGTTTCCGGATGTTTTAGGATGTGATAAGACGTTTGTGAGTAACGATGGTCCGCAAAATGGTACGTTCCACGCACCGGTCGTCACTAACATCGATGGTGAGTCCAAAGTGTGCGTATTCACGTTCGTGGCTGCTTCACATCAAAAAGTCTTCGTATCATTCACCTCGTTCAATCTTCGAAGCACACCTCCCGAGTAAGTGATCATTTTAAACTAACATTATTTACCATTGTCTAACCAAACAATCATGTGCGTTTTTTATATAAGATACTTACCCAGGTCGCGGAAAAAATAATTAAGTTCACGTAAAATTATTCGGACGGATTCCCGCGTTAAAACCTTATATGACGTATTACTAATCAATGGCTCTTGTTGGGTGTCCTTTTTTATAGATGCGTGCACGAGTACGTGGACGTATATTCGGAGGTTCAACAAGTCGATACAGAAGACTTGATAAATTCACCATTTGGTGGAAGATATTGCGGCCTAATACCGCCTAGGGACCGGACGTCGTTATACAGAACAGTAGCATTTAGTTTCTATACTGACAAGAACTCTACTACACAGACGCTTTTTGAGGGTCATTATATGTTCAAGAACGACTGTAAGTTGAATATCTTTATAAATAACACAATTGCAAATTCTGCCTGTATTCTCGATTTAAATATAATTATTTACGCACGTAATAAATTTATAGCCGCGTTCCAATTGGGCACGCCATCACCTATTAGCCCGTGTTCGTTCGTGGTAAATTCCAATGCTAAAAGACAAGGCGTTATACTTACTCCAACGTATCCGGGTATATATCCCAAAGGAATGAAGTGTACATACCTATTTCAAGGACAAGCCAGTCAGAGGGTGCGGTTAGAATTCCGAGACTTTGACCTCTTTTATGGAGGCCCACAGTGAGTTTTTGTTTTTCGTACCTTGGGGTTGAAAATTAAACCATCTCTTTTCTTTTCCAGTTGTCCTTTTGACATTGTAAGTATATATGACGGAGCGAATTCTACTACTCCTTTGATCGGTCAGTATTGTGGTCAACAACGAAATTTAGTGGTTTACTCTACCGAAAATTATTTATACGTAACTTTCGAAACACTTCCGAGGGCTGTAAATACACAGAACCGCGGTTTCAAAGGGATGTTTGAATTTAGTGAGAGTTTTGTCAAACTAGGTAAGTTTGTGTTGATACTTATCTTCAATTTTAGTACTTTTTGCAATTATTTTATATTAAACAAATTTTCATTGTAGATTTTATTGGGAAAAATGATGGTGAACATATTCGAGGAACTGAATGTGATCAAAAAGTTTTGAGTAAAAGAACATCCACGGGATTTATTTACAGTCCTAACTACCCATTTCCATATATACCGAAAATTGTGTGTCGGTATTTTGTTTACGGTCTTGAAGGCGCACAAGATTTGGAAAGAGTGAAATTGGAATTCGAATTATTCAACATACCCAAAGCACATCTCACAGAACAAGAGTAAGAAATTGCCTTTTTGTGTGAGTTGAACTGTATAAAAATTTTCAATAATATTTCAGATGCACGGATGGTTACCTAAAATTATATTTAAGAGGTCAAGAAGCCATGGACCTGTATGACAAGTTTGATTATGAAATGTGTGGCGACGAGGCTGACGAAAAGGTAGTAACAAGTGAAGGCGCTAGACTTGCTATGGTTTTCAGTAGTGGTGAATTACAAGGTCGAGGTTTTAAAGCCAAATATACATTTGAAACGGGTATGTAGACGAAATGTTTAATAATCAAATATATATTAATTAATATTAATAATTTTAATTAATTTTAATTTTTATTAGAATATCTCATACCTGGAACAGCTGCACCAAATGGTACGTGCCACTTTACTTACCGTAGTGAGTCCAAGAAACGTGGAGATTTCAACTCGCCTAGGCACCCAGCCAACTACCCAAATGGATTGAACTGTACGTTTCTATTTTTGGCTACACCCAACGAACAAGTCACCGTAATATTTGATCAGTTCAAAATTAGAATTGATAAAGCCAACATTTCAGTAGTCCAAGTCGGGTATAATAAATTAAAATAATAATAATAAATAATAATCAAAATTATTAGATAGAATAATCAAACTTGATTTATTAATATTTTGAGTTTTACATTAATATTAACTTTGATTTTAATCATGTTGTATAGGGTATTGGTTTGCACAGACGACTGGCTTGAAATATACAATATATACAAAGACGGTACGGAAAAAATTGTCGGTAGATATTGTGGTATGACAGCCCCTGGTCCGTTAGAATCGAACCGAGGTGCTATCGGTTTAAAAGTACTATTGCATACAAATTCGGAAGGTGTCTCTAGTGGTTTTAAGGCCAGATATTTTTTCGACGATGCCAAACCGATATTCGGTGGTAAGTGGGTTAACATCATTCACACATTGAATTCAATATTTCGCCAATGTCGTAATTTTATTATTGTCTCCACTTTAGACTGCGGTAGTAATATCAGTAATACAGATTCCGGAAAGGTGCAGAGTCCGAATTTCCCGCTCAAATATACTGCACCAGAAAAAGGAATGCCGAGCAGAACGTGCAATTGGTTTATAAATGTTAGGCCCAATTACAAAATACTGCTCAACTTTGTCTCATTTTCGGTAGAAGGAGAACCATCGAGTGAGTATTACACTGTAATCAATACGTTATTTCTATAATTACCAACGAAATTAAATATAATGTATTCTGCAGCCAGAGGTTGTGCGACAGCCGTCGTCAGACTTTGGCCATCTATCGAAGAACCGCCGTTAGAGTTATGTGGTGAAAAGCCTCTAGGGCCTTGGCAATTTTTGTCTGACTCTAATCAGTTCAGGATAAGGTAAAAGAAATATAACAATGACTTTAATAATAATATAGATGACATTTATTGCTGGAAGTAGCGTCGATTATATGTTTTAATATGCGGTTGATATTTTAGTTTCGTAGTGGCCGATAAATCGGGTAATGGTACCGGGTTCACCGCAACTTGGACTGAAGTGTTGGATACTTCGGGACCATGCTCGGGGTTTCAATGCGAAAATTCGAGTTACTGTATATCCAATCAATTAAGGTGCAATAGTGTGATGAATTGCGGGTTCAACGATGTGTCGGATGAAAGCAACTGTGAGTATTAGTAAGAGATTCTTTGTAATGATAATATTGATGGTTGATGATGTTTAGAAAATGAGAAAATAGGATAAATATCTTGGTAATACTAGTTTCGGAAAAAATATATTGTGATACCACATTGTAGCGATCGTTAAGATGATTCTTTTTATGACGAAAATCGCTAAACTCGTTAGGCAACTTAATGTACATTTAATGATATTTTCTGTGTATGTGCAAGGGGATAATGTTGATCTTTTTTATATCCAATTGATTGTTAAAATTATACTAAACGGTTGAGAATTGTATTATATAAATAACTTATAAACGTTAAATTAATGTTTTAGTTTACCATTTTCATGAGTACCGGTATGTTATGTTTTTGTGTCGATGTCAATATTAAAATTATGCTTAACTGGATTATATAAATGTACAATAATATTTACAATTTTTATGATATATAGTTATTTAGTTTGAAAATATAGTAATATTTTTTTTTTCTTTCGGAAAATAAATATTCATTGTAATGATTTTATTATAGACGTACATTAATCACTTGTAAATTGTTAAAATGTTTTAAACGCAAACAATTATTGGTGTATGATTTAAAAAACACACTAAACGCAAATAACCGAAAATTAGTAAACGCGATCATTTCTAGTTGATATAATAATCATGTAGTGTATATTAAAAAATAAATGTGTGTATCCGAAAAACAATAATGTCAAACGTTAATTATTTCTTAAAGATAAGTAGTTATAAATTGCAAACGAAATTCGGTGAACAAAGTTTGATTCCGGCAAGTTGTTTGTTTTAAAGCGAAAAGTTCACATTCATGTTTTCGAGAAAATAGAGATTTGCCTCGAAAACTTTTGCTCTATTTTACGGAACCAATAACTCATTTATATGTCCATTACGCGTCGCGTTCGTCGAAAACGTTACGCGTCTAGTGCACGTTTTCGGAGAATTTGTGTTTTATACACACACGCACACACACAAGTTGATATATTTGGTGCATGTACATAGGTAAAGCACACATATTATTAAGACCATAGTTGTAGAACTATTTAAAAACCATAAATCATTTAAATGGTTCACGGTTGATTCCTTCGCGAACGTCTCTACCAGACCGCGTACATAATATATTAATACAAATATATATATATATAAAATCTGAACGTCCAACGGTTGGACTCCAACCTAAGTTTCATTGTATGTGTTGCCGTATATACCTGTAGTATATAGTAAGATGAATCAAAACAATTTGTTTTTACATTCGACTTGTGTATATACATATATATTTGAGGTTAAAAGATTGTATTTATGTACCTAATAAATATAATGTATTGTATAAAATCGACAGCACGTGATCGATATGAAGTATTCCAAAATCGAAAGAAAAACCAAACTATTGATTTTAAAATACCCAGTCCAGAACTCTCCATTTTGTTAAAATTAATAACGCTCACACGGATGCAGTCACTTAACGTTACTATTACCGTTTGCTTCCAATTGAATGAAAATACGGTTTCTGTTATGGAAAACTATTATTTAATTGTTATTTTTATTGATGAAAATTTGTTTTTACAAAGTTGAACGTAAACGATTTTCAGCAACGTCTAATGGCTACGTCCGTCCACGTAGGCGCTACCAATTTGGACAGTAATATTATGTATCCGTAAATTATTTTATAAAATCAATGGCTAAACTAAATAAATAAACTAATATGAGTTGTAACGTTTAAAATGAACGTTCAGAGAAGTATCGCAGCGGTACATTTTTATATCGTAGGTCGGCTTTACATGCACGTACTATATAACGACTATAAATACAAAAATATAAATATAGCATGTATATACTGCGTGTTACGCTCGCACAGGGCAGATTGATGGCACCGATACTGTACGTAACGACTCGCGGGTGGTGAAGTGCAGGGGCGTATGTATAATAAATATAATACGTTCATTCGGACTGGATTTTTGCAATTTCGAGTCTCGTAATAAATATTAGTGTACGTTTTCACCTGAATCCGCGCCCCTTTTGAATTAAAACTATACTTTTTTCGTCTTGGTCGCATTAATCATCTGTATCCCTATCAAATATATAACCAAACTTAAATTGTTCGTCATTCTTTCTTGCGCGACGAAGCCCCGAAATCATTACTGGTTGGTACGCGTCATTTTTAAGAAATTATATTATATCATAATACTCATAGACTAATATTACGTTTTATTCGGGGAAACACGTAAATACTTTGCCAATTAATATATAAATAAATAAATATTCAAACACTTAACTCGGAGTATTATTATTTTTGTAAAGTACGAGGGTTTTCGAATTGAAAATTCATCATCGGGTATATACAAAAACAATCAAATTGCGACTCAATTACATTTTGAATTCGAAACCGGTCGTATTTAACAAATATAATAATCCTCTAGGCTAAGCATTTATTTATTTTTATAGATAAACTATTTGTTTATTTATTTATGTATTAATTTAATAATATCATGTTTTATCTATAACTTTATTTAAACGTGACTATATCTGTATACGGTTTTGGCAATTGTGTTTTTATTCGTGAGCTATCATGTTGTCCAAGTTAAAGTAAAGATAGGGAAGGAATCGATAAAATCATATTAGGTATCATTTTGAAACGTACAGTAGATAATATCATAATTTATAATATCCACATATACATATCATAAATTCATATAAATAGGGTCTGTATCGTAGTTCTAGGCAACATATAAAATGTTCTAATAAAGTAAGGAAATATTCTTAAAATTTGTTATCACTCATAAAAGTTCTATTTATTTAAATCGGGGTGATTTTAATATTAAAAATATTGCTATTACCAAGCAAGTGAAATTTAATTAAGCGGCAATTATTGAATATAAATATTATTATAAAAACATTCAATGATATACAATATATATACGAATATTATATATTAGTATAATAGGATATTATAAATTATGTGCACTATGTTGATTTTGTATTTTGGTAAACCGTTATGTGTACTAACAAAGTAGACGACAAAAATCGTTATTGAAAAATAAATAAGATCATAACTTTTCACTCGATTAAGAGGAAATTATTAAGACGACCTAACAGCATACAGTCCTGAGAAAGAAAGAATAGTTATCGTTTCGATTCGTGTACGGTATCTAAACACATAACATAGTTAAAGAACCAATATTAAGCCATTTATTTTTTTTTTTCTACTCAAAGACATTCCGAACGAAAATGTAAACCCAAAACAACCACAACATCTTAGAGTTATAATATGTGCAAAGATCCGGTAGACGCACATCTGAGTCGCTTCGGTCTAGCGCTAAAGTAAACCGTAGCTACTTACACTGTGGTGCGTGCTGTGTTTGGCAGGTGTGATGGAACCGGAGGCCATGGACAACGTGGTGCTGTCGGCGGTGCTGACCATGTGCACGGTGCTGGCACTAATGTTGGTTGGTTGCCTGTGCTGCCGGCGTCGGTCGGGTTCCAGTCGCCGCGATCGGTTCCGGCGGGGCGTCGGCGGCGGCATGGGCGGCGTGGGCATCGCGGGCGGCGGATACAACCGGCACCGCCGTCACCACCATCACCACCATCCGCACCATAACGAGCCGCGGCCGCCGTCGCTCCGGTCGCTCAGTCCCACGCCATCGTCTGGCCAACACGTTTGCGACGAACTGGGTGAACGGTTCGCCAGCGTGGACAGCGTGTGACATCCGCTGAACCAGTACGGCCGCCGCGATCACGACCACCGTCACCGAGATCATCACCACCCCGGCCGCGGCCAACAACACCGAGATGATCACCACCCGTCGTAGGTAGAGAGCAGGCTCATCCACTCATCCCACCGACACATCTCACACACACACACACATACACACACTAAACCTACATACCACTATCACTATCACCACTGTCGTCCCAATCCTTATCAAAAAATAGCCGATCGCCACTGATTCATTAACTACCTTTTCACCCACCCTCGCGTTCATCCAATGCTCAACAATCATTTCTTAGTCTGCGAGCGCGCGCGCGTGTGTATGTGTGTATTCGTTTCCGCGAGTGTATAATAGTGTGCTCGTGTACGTGTGTAAGTACCGGTCGCTGTGCTTGAGGCGTGGCAAACCGACTCGAATGCGGTGTTCAGTTGATATACTATTGTGTTGTTCGAATTTTTGTTTTTACTTTTCGTTTTCGGGTCACGTACACTCGTCGCGTACATCGATATGAATTTTCCGGAAACGTCATTTTTTCTCGTTTTCCCGGAGCCACTGATAATCAGAGAGATAGATAGAGGTTAGAATATAAGTTTTTCATCCCCGCGTGCGCGGGGATCATTGCGTCAACGTTCTATCTCTCTCTCTCTCTCTCTCCGCTCGACTTCTCGCCAAGACGCCGTTGGTGTACGTTAAAGCTGTTTTTCCGCCGTTCCCACTCCCATCGTAAGCATAAAACAAGGCGCAAACAAGTGCGGTTAAAACAATACAATGTCGTTCCACGACCGCAATCTTTCACCGCTCGCTATCCGCACGTTGCTCGTCACAAATATTCATTTTTATTTTGGTTCTCCAACTTTTTCCTTCCTATTTCCGTGCACGGAATGCGATCAGGCGGGATACATCCGCACTGCAATCGCCCCCGTGGTAGCATTTTCAGCATACGTGTATTGTGATGTTGTATCGCGAACAACAATCGTCCAACAACGAAAACTCGACTACTACTATTTAATAAAAACGATCCGATTAAATCAGCGACTCCCGTGTAATACGTACGAACACATAGTACAATATTACAGTATTATTGGACTAACGAAATCATTGAGTGGGCGCGTATGGTGTGTGCGTGAATCTCTCGAAGTTTTGCTTTTCTTCTGTTGTACACATACCGTTATGTGTGCACAAACCGCCGAACTACTATTGCTGGATGAAATACGTCTTATGTACATCGTGCAGTCGACATCACCCGCGCGCCATCCCGTATAGTTGTATAGAAATATCGATTGGCATCATGTCGCCGCCGCCGCCGCCGCCGGGAGCGTTCCAATGTTCCATCTAGCCTTGTCTGTCTCGAGCAGTTGAGCGAAAACGCTCGCGTTCAAGTCGTCCGTCGCAGATGTGCATGTTGGTTTCCCGTAGAAAATCTCTACATACGTACATAATTATGTGTATGTGTATGCGTTGTGATGTAATAATAATAATGTAAAAGCAATAACGTCGTCGTCACGCGCACGGCTAGTTTTCAGCGTGTGCTATACTATACTTTGGGGAGGGAGGGTTAAAAATGGAATCAATTGCTCAATCATATTAAGCCAAAATAATAATACTAATACTAGAATTTCCGATTGTCGTTTCGCCAACAAATATTTAAATTTGAAGAGAGGGGGTGAAACCGGACCGATTGCGTTTTTCAAAATATTTGTTGCTGAAAAACTAGTCGTGGCGATTTTTTTTTTTTACCTCATTGTTCGGTTTAAGTATTTTAATGATATAATGTATATATTATTATATTCAATAATAGTAATATACATATATATATATATATAAACGATTTTTCGAAATTTCAAAAGGCTGGAGTTTAGACAAATACATATTTTGTTATATATTTATAATTTTAGGTTTTGTTTTTAGATGAAAACGTCATATACATAACCGCTTTGGACCTCTCAATATAATAAATAATAAACACAGCGCTTATTCATAATATAATATAATAGTATATTCCACACGGTCACGATGGATAATATATTTAGGACTTTTTTTTTTCTAACTATCTTGTAGTTCTGTATATCATCGTTATGATTTGGTTGAGACAACGTTTTTCTGTTATTATTATTATTATTTTTTTTTTTCTTTAAGCACATTAATTTAATTATTATATTATAGATATTTAGTACAATGCGCTTGTAAAATCTCAATTTTTTTTTCTTAATTAAGTTAACTTAAGGGGTGGATAACTGAATAGTGGGTCGCGTATTTGAATTGGACTGCTCAACTCGATGGCCCCCGCCCATTATGTATACTCCTTCACTCACCAAGTCGACAAATAGACAAAAGTCGTTTGTTTTTGGCCATTACATACACACATATTATAATAGATCTAGGTCATCGGTACTTGTATAAATATATACATTGAAGTTCCGAAGTGAAAACAACTATGTTATGAATTTCTTCCAATTTTACTTGTGTAACAATTTAACATAAATAATAATTTAATATATGTTATATATTTGTCTCGGCAATCTACTATCGATAATGTGTAAATAACGAAATAAATAATTATACGTTAGCATAAGTGTATCGAACTTTTGTTATGGATTTTCGTTAAGTTTTTAACTATCATATTATTATACTCATACGTTGAACATTTTGCTTGTAATATTGTTAGTAAAAAAGGTTGTTTTTTTATTTTTCTTTTTTCTTTTTTAATGACAAACATTTTCATTTCTACTGTTATAAAAAAAAAAAAAAAAATAAAATAAAATATTTGAGTACCTCGTTAATGTTTACATAATAAAATAATACTACGCGTAGTCTCTTAGCGGTCTAGTGTAAGAAGATTGTTTAAGCTCTAAAACGTGCTGTGTAACATTATTTTGGTGCATATTATTACTTATGAAAGAGTAATAATATTAATTAGTCTATTTGTAATTTTATCTAGTCGATTGTGACGTATAAAAACTATAGTCTCTAGTTGTTAAAACAATTATTATTATTATTATTATTATTATTAATATGTTGTACTAATACTTGTGTGTAGTAATATAGGTGTTTCCGTTTACGAAATAAAATTACCATGTGCGCGCGCGATTAAGCCGTTAAACCAATATTATAAAGACAGAAAAAAAAATAACAATCCAATTAACTTAATGGAAACAAAGCTTTTCGATCGATTAAAAATCGACGGAAAACAGTATATTATACAGGACCAAAACTCATTTATTTTTTTTTAGCTTTCTCTTCTCGCCACTCGACGCTTTTTACGTCTTACTCAGACCAATATATATATAAAATATTGTATTATTCGTTTCGTCTATAAAATATGTATACATTTCGTTTACCTGAAAAACGAACGTGTTTCAGTCCAGTAAGCTAATATTTAGCACACGGTAAATTATGATTTACCAACAAACACTGCTCAAAGTTTTTGTTTAATTTATTATTTGTTTTTGTTATGAATTGGACGGGCTGCAACCAAATAACCACATTTTAATTAAATATAAGAATAAAACTGCGCCGTGCTCACGGGATTCGGCTGCGTGCCTGGTACGATCCTATTTATACCTACAATATCACAAGCCACCCGTTTGACGCGCAACATTTTTTGCCGTCCGTCCGATTTTTAATCGTATATTTATAAGTGGTTTAGTTTAGCGAACATTTTAAACATATGGTTAAGCGAAACCTATATTAAAAATGGTTTTAGTCTATATAATATAATAATATCATAAAACTTTTTAAATCTAAAAAAAAATAAATCAAATATAATTTATAACTATTATAAAAATCTAATATGATTTATGTAATTTAGGCATACGTATATGTAAACAAATATTATGTTAAGGACAAAAATCAACATGTCTATGTTATCATGTAAAACAAAATGTCCTATTGGAAAATCGTTGTTAACAAATTTCCTTTTTAGATTGGTTAAAATCATAAAAATATTAAATTACCTAAATAAATTATTTTTACGTTTGTGTATGGCCAAAGCGTGTTTTAGTTTTGTTTTTTTACAGTCAATGTTAGGTATATAATTATTATGTTGGTTAATTAATTAATATTTATATTATTATGTATTATCATTATGAAAATATACTTAATAGGAATTATTAAAAAAGTGTTTTTATTTTTTTATTTTTTATTTTTTTACATCTTTACTGCAGCGACATGCTAACACGTAATACTATACTAAACATAAAAATTCTATGACTATAGTAAATGCGTTTTGTTCTTTTTTTCATAGAAATTGTTATTATCTTTATTTGACAGTTTAGGATTTAAACAGCCTACAAGTTATATGCAAAAAGATGAATGTTAATTTATAAAAATTAAAACATTCTATAGCTTATTTAGAACCATATCATAGTAATACGTCATACCTATAAGGAAGGCTTTAGGAATGTGTTAATGACTTTTTAACATATACTGATGTAATTTATTGAAAATTATAATTGAATTAGAAATTTTTTTTTTATTGAACATTAATTTACTTAAATATGTATATATTAATTAATAAAAACAGTGTGTGTATTCTTCAATGTATAATTTTATTTGTTTTCAGTAAGTTTATTTGTTTTTATCATAATTCACTTATCTATTTTGTTGTTTACTTAAATCAATATTTTTATCCGACTAAATCACCAATCGTTGATTTTAGAAATAGCGTTTCAGAATTTAAGGTTTTGTGATTTTTTCATGATGCAGAAGATTTACAGATTTAATTAAATTTACGTTCTTATACGAGGTAAGTATGTATCGTAAGTTCAATACACAGTTGCTCGGCGTTATGGGTGTTGCAATGAAATAATACTTCTACTGTTATTTATTAAATAAATTATAAAAATAGACTGCGATTTAAGACATGAAATTGCAGAATTTATTCGAGAGATATATATTTTCGTCGTATATTTAATAAATACTCTATTATCGTTCGATTGAATTAGAAACAAAATATTTTTTGTAGTCAAAACAATAATAATCAAACGATCCGATTGTATTAAACGCGTAAAATCCGTTACAAAAATATTGTAACCCTAATAGAACAATGCTCACCGACCAGAGTCTCCGTACCTATCGAGTGCGGTCATCGTCTCGGAGTAGGCAATACTCCGCATTACAATGAGTTATAATACATAGCGACCACTCGGATTGTATTCAACAGGTAAGTAAATACATAAGCGACGTGCGTGTGCGGACCGCGGTTGTTTCAATATTTGATCCCCCCTGTGGGGGGGGGCGCTTATTGTGTAAAGTCACTGTGGGCGCGACTGCGCGAACGATTGATTTTCAGCGGCCCTTTTGTGCATCCAACCCCGGCGCTTCCGAATTTCTTTTCGTGCGAAACCGCTAATGATCTTTTCGCGGCCGACGAGGTGTCGGTCAGCATTTTGCACGAGGAGGTCGGGTGGTCCGTATACCGACAAACGGCTAATCGATAACAAGTAGGTTTTATTGTACCGATTGAAAAAAATAAAATATTAATTATTTTCCATTGGAAAATGTTAGCGAATCGCCGACGATTTTCAATTAATTGATATTGATTGGGCGCAAGTAATGAACATCGAAAGCCGGTTCGGTTAACCGTCCGTACATCAATAATCATCATCCAGAGTATGGGGAAGAAAAAATAGCAAACGTTCTCGTTTCTAACCAAATCAATATCGTCAACAGTGGAAAAAAAAAACAAATAAATAAACATGTACACGCGTGGTATATTCAATTAATGATCTGTAAGATTTATTTCTTAGTACACGGATACTTGATGTACGACGGAACAGTAGTATTGTAACGCGACTATTCGGTATTAGTTAATGATAACGAATGTTCGCCGGTAGAGGTATCCAGTGAAATCCTTACGAAAATTCTAATTACACTATCTCTGCACCAGATACTCCAAAGTTTCTTGGTTAATGTTTGTAGCTCTGTTGCGGGATTCCTATTTGGTTTGTAGATCTCGTAAAATATAAAATATTGTAGTTAAATGTTTACACCTGATTATTGGACCACAGCGTTAGACAATGATGGTCTGAATGACCGGCGAAGATGACACACACGAACGAACTTGATATTGTTAGGATCTTAAGTTACTCGCGCTAAGATGTAACCAATGTTCTATGCCTCATGACTGTCTCTCCCCCTGTCGTACGAAAAATGTGTTCGATATTTGAGTCAATATGGTTAAAAAACTGAGAAGTGTTAGGCTTGGACATAGGAACCGTAACAGTATGTTAACAAGGCATTGTCCATAAATTATGATTATTCAAGATCATATTGTATGTTTCAATGTACGCAAGCGTAATTGTTTTACACTCGTTTTAAATAATACGAGCGCAAAACATATTTTTAAAATTTTTTTCAACTATACGTTGCTTACTTGACTATTGTATTTATTTGTATATTTTATACAATAATATATGTGCCTAAATTACATTTAAATGAAGCATAACAATTAAGGAAAGACTCTGTGGTTGCACAATATAGACGATATTAAACTACACATTTGGGTATATCGATCATAGTAGTGACATTCTCCGGTGATAAATTTTTATTTTGAATTTTAATAGTAAAAAAATATTCACTGTATAATAAATAGCTTGTATATAGTACATAATTAGACTTCGAGTTCTACCACCTTAAAGGTCAAAGCAATCATAGAAACAAGAGGAGCAAATAACATAAAAGCCATTTGAATGGATCTCCGGCCCTGTGATTCCTTCCAAGGGTCAACGTGTTCCCACAGAATAGAAATGGAAACACGACTACGTATAGTGTCGGACTACAATGGGAAACGGCCAACAGGTAGCTGCTGCACGAATGAGGTAGGTTTTACCGAAAAAACACGTAAAATACAAAACACAATAGGGTGTCTGAATCGTTATATTATTGCCGTGTGCCGGTGTGTCTGTAAAGAGTCATTTGGCGCCTCCGGCATTACGAGTTTTGTTATTATTATTTTATTCAAATTCGGATCTCAACTGCAGCAAACGGCGGCGTGAGTACATGCGCGAATCTAATCATTTTTTTACCCGCGCCAGTCTTATACCAGTTAAGAGGAAAAATAATAATTACTACTATCCGTATAATAGAATATACTTCATTATACAATATAGATACCTATACGCTTAGTCAGGTACAATGATGCTCGAAAATCGATTATGAACCGTTTTTGCAAGGGGTTGAAAAAAACAATTATCTAAGTGAGATGTTATTATTTATTGCCATATTTCCATTCCCCCCCCGTTCAGTATCAATATTTCTTATACCCCTTGACAAATTGCACATAAAGACCGCCCGACTGTTGGTAGCTATTAGCTGACGGTAGGTACATTTGAGTTTTTTGGTCATTAGGAGTCCTCCCAGGAGGGTCGAAAGGATTGCGAACGAGAGAAAGAATGGCCACCCGCTTCGTGCCAGTGTTAATCGGAATTAAGATGTATTTTGCGTGAAAGTATTATACGCGCTAAAGCGATAATAATTAAATACTCTTTGTATCGTAAATGTTTCTTTCCTTTTCATAAAATGTGTACAAATGAATTATTTTTTTTTTTTTTTTATTCAGAGAATCGGAAGAAATAGGGAAATTATTTTTTCTCCAAACACTCAACTTTATATAATTAATATAATAATTAATAATAACAATCGATTGATTATTTTATAAATCATAATAAAAATTAAGTATTTTTTAATTATATCATTTTAGAACATTATAACTTGAAATAGGTATAAACTATATAAAATATGTGTTTAATAATTATTAATGAGTTAAACGTAATGAATTAATACCAGATAGGTAAAATATTGGAGTAAAATAATGCAAAAAAATTAAAAAAATTACATTTAAATAAAATATTATTAAGATATATTATTCTTTGTAAATCCTTTGAATTACTGTCGCAATTGAAAATAACACTCTACATAATTGTTTGTCATGACAATTTTTATTTTTATGCTATGGTTTATAATCATATGTTTTCGGTTATAAAACTATTTATTACGTTACTCAAAAGGAATCCGTATGTATCTTTTTTTTATTACGAACAGGTTTGTTTAACACATATACGCCTACTAAAATATAGTTGATTAAGTTGACAAGTATGAATTACTTATATGCTTGACTAATTTTATTGAAAAATAAAACAGTGGGTTATTTTGTTAAACAACTTAACTAGTCACTTTATCAGATTAATAATTTTATACGCGTGTGCTAAAAATAAGAAACAGAACGTAAAGCATATAATAACTCATTTTTGTCATAAAATATTGAAATATATAATAAAATATCACTATTAAGCATTATCCGTTCATCCATTGTCATCATCAAAATCAAAAAACAAACATATTAAAGAATTTTAATGTGTCTTTTAAATAGTTTACTAATTAATGAAACCCGTACAGCTTAAATATGATTGCGTCCGTTTTACCTTTTTACCTGCGAAAAACGCAACACGATTGAGCTTCATGAATCATAGGTGTTGTTCTATTAATAAAATTATAAATTATATTAAATAAAATAATATTACATGGGGTTATAAAACATTTTTAGGTATGTATTTCTCTATTAAAAGCATAAAATAAAGATATATGAGCCGAAATCCTAGGATTATCCTAGGAATTCCTAGAATTAGCTAATTTAATAATTACATAAATTATGTAACAAATATATAAATATATATATAAATTATGTACATACATGTTCCATTTTTAACAGATTGCAATATCGAAAGATAAAAGCAACAAAAAAAAAGGAAAAAGACAAAATGTACATACCGATATATTATAAGCTATATGAGTTTTACCGATTTTTTAAAAAATAATGTATATAATAAATATAGGTACTTGAATAATCACAATAATATTATTTTATCATTCATCTATCAGAATAAGATTTTTTCTAACTATCAGTATACAATACTGTCACGTGGTCTCATTTTAAATTTAAGTTAGTTGCAGTTCGTCATTTATTGCAAGTATTGACAAGTATTTACAAGTATTGACATTTTCATACAAAATATTAATTTAATAATGTGTGTCGCCGTGAAAACATTAAGTGTTGAAAAATAGATTTATTTATTCAAAAAAGTTAGAGACTTAAAAAGCAAAGCCATGTATAGTATGGTATAGATGGTCATAAATATATTGAATGTAAAGTACTTAAAAAACTGGCATTTTTCGATAATTGTATACTAACAAAATGTATTAAATAAGTACATATATATATCGTCAATAATGTGACAAAGGTTCTTAGCGTACTTAATGAATTTAAGTATAATATATTTAAAAAAAACTTTGTTAGTAAATACATAGCGAATTTCCGAATAAAATAAAAATGTATGAAAACGAATTAGTTATAATATTGAATAAAATAATTATATAAGAGCTTCGTAGCATTACAAATAATTTATGTATCGATATTTATACTCGATTTATAACCGATATAGTTCGATTCAATATAAAGCCCGTTTCACACGGGCCACTTTACGTGTCGCCACAGAAAAGACACAGTGGCGCCACTGATAAAAATACATTATTTTTAATTGATGCTTTCACATGGTGTGTCGCCACAAAATTGTGGTGCCACAGACGCGTTTATGTGGTCGGTCCTCGCTAGAAATCGCGCCACAGTTAGTGATACATTGAAACAGTATGTTCATTTCATACGGACCACACCACAAACGACCACAATTCGTAGTAGTAGTAGCTAGTATCTTCTAGAAGCAGTATGGTAGTGCATGTAGTACAGTGTAAGTTTGTGTAACGTGTTCGTTTTGTATGTATACACCGTTGTTTTTGTTTTAATAAAGAAAGATATCGTAAAGGTATACCGTTTTGTTTTTGTACGTTTGGGACTTCTCGACAGTTAATTAATATACTAATATATTAATTAATATATATAATATATTTATTAATATACAGTTAAGTCTCCCATCAATAGGCATACACTATTTGCGCGTCATGAATGATTCGATTAGTGCGTCGAGAACCACGTGTGGTTATCGTGTGGTTATCGTGTGAAAACTATATAGTTCATGTGGCGCCACTGTGTCTTTTCTGTGGCGACACGTAAAGTGGCCCGTGTGAAACGGGCCTAAGATTATGGATGAAAAGTATGAACGATTTCCAAGAAAATAAATGAAACAATTCCAAAATTACAAGAAAAATCAAAATTTCAAATATTTAACTCTTCAAACTGATTGAGAAACATTTTTGCTCATGTAATACATTTCAAATATAATTATTATATTCACTTAGACAGCTTATCTTATTACAATACGAGTATACTCGTATACATTGTGGTGTATTCATTGGTAATTGTATTAAGTTATTACATACATTTATTTGAAAAAATATTATTATTAAAATATGGCTAAAATGTAATTCATAGTTTTTTATTTTTAATACTGTCAATTTTATTGAGTTTTTGAAAATTGTTAAAAGAACAACATATATATATTTCATGGGACGCAATTTTATTACAGTGATTTGTAATTTTCTAATGCGTTTTTTTTTAATTATTTAGATGCAATATTTCACTGTTAAAAATATTGTTATATTCAGTGCCAAATCTAGGAAATTCGACGTCTGGGGCTAATAAAAATGCAGCGTTCTTACGTAAATGGAAGTATAGTATAGGATATGTACGTTCATGAACTTTTTTTATTTTTAACTTAATAGCGCCCTTATACCGATAGTGCCGAGGGCAAGCATACTTAATTGCCTTCCTAGATCCAGTAACGGTGGTATTTAAAGTAAACAATTGCACATAAACTATATTAATTAATTAACTTAACCGTTGGCTGTTAGGAGAGATTGTTTCCCCTTTACTTTAAGACACTGAAAATTAACATAATTAAATAAGGAATAAAATTAATCGAACGAAAATTCATTCATTTAACTTATCAAAGAGCTTGATAAAAATCTAATTAATATTTTCATTTTAGATTCTGATTGAAATGAGAAATGTATTGAATTTACCTTGTGTGTTTTTCTCTGCGTATACGATTTCAACCAACAAAAGTGCTCCGATCAAATATAAAATTAAAGATAGGAAATGTTGTCTACTTGGTACTTAATGCAGATCATTTTACGAAATTCCTAACAGTTTTCTTAATAATTGCAAAAATCTGACAAAAAGTAATAAAATTCGGCAACATATACAGCCTACCGGTTTTCGACAAATATTCATTTACATCACAACTCGAAAAATAATGATAATAGAGACATGACATTTTCATTGAATAGTTACATCACTATTTGTTGTATACTATATATAAAAGTTGCAAACTCTTTTGCAAGTGTTACAAAATTAAATGTCGATAAATTGGATATTTTAATGAAATTCTATTAAGCGATATTAGTTATTTAATTGTTATCCTAATACTATAAATCGATGTAACTCGAACATTAACTGAAATTCGTACTTTTATTAGGTACTTAAAATTATAGATTTTCTAACATTTTTTTTAGACCTACCTTTTTGTTCAAAAATGTATCAACGATAATATTTTATCACGAAAGTATAATAATAAATATATTTGTAGCTGCTTGTCATTGTACATCGATATGTTGTAGTATTTAAATTTCGAGTTGAGTATTATTTAATGTTATTTTAAGTTATAACTTATTATTTAAGCCTGGCAGTTAAATATTTAGTTGAAATGGGTTACGCCAATATGTTACAACGTAAAGATGTAAATTATATTTTTCGGAGTCTCAGTCGATCGGGGACCCTGAGTAAAGACAGCGTTACAGATGCTACTGTGCGTAAACGAATACATTAAAACATTATTTCATACGCGTACAGCGTGAAAACGATTATATTTTGCCCATCGTTATTATAATTTCGTTCTCATTGAAATTCTAAGCAATAACTTCAATAACTATTTTGGTGTGCAGTTCACTTCTCAAGTTTGTATGAAGGGCGAAAGAACAGGTTGTCGAAGCCCCGCTCACCACGAGTTGATCACACACATAACTATTGTTTTCAAGCATATTTTAATCTCCAGGTGCGCAAACCGTGGTCGCGGTGTAATAATTTTCAAAGTTTTATTTTCTCCTCCATATCCTTGTAGATAAAAACGATCTAGCAAATCGAACGGGGGTTGGGGGGGGGGGGAGAAATTCAAACCAACCGCAGTTTTTCCTTCCTACCGATTTTTGTTTTTTGTATTTTTCGACGCGGCGAACGGAACCGCAACAAAGCGCCGCGGTGCGCAAGTACTCAATACATTATTACACGTGCACTGTATAGCTGTCTGAGGAAAACAGACGTGCAAAAAAAAAAAAAATTACGTAAACCAAGCGTCACAGAGGGACGGGGGATGTTCGGGGACTGTATCCGCGGTCCGCGTGTGCAACAAAGACGAGCGCGCGCGCGTAGTAAAACGCAGGCGGCTGCAATCGTCGGTGGTAAGTCAACGGCGGCGAACGCGTTGTTTTGGGGCACGCGACCAACAGTTGGTTAGCGGCGCGTCGCGCGTACATAATACACTCATACTCTGCTACTCCGCACATGGAAACATCACAGCTGTGTACAATGAACCATAGACACTGATGAGGAGGACCGCCGCCGCCATAATAATAATAATAATAATAACATGACAGCACCCCGTGTACGTGAGTGTGTACAAGTGTGTGTCAGCGCGCGCGTGTGTGAGCGCATGGTTTTTTTTTTTTCTACTCTTTTACTATTTTCCCCATTTAGAATTTCACCGGACCGACGAATTTAATACACACGGCCGCGACGTAATTAAACCGAGACACGGTGGAAAAATAAGAGCGGGTTACACCTGCCCCGGACGTTGCGCACACACATACACACGCAAGCAATGAACGTACGCACGCACGCACACACTCACGCGCGAGGGAGGATGACCAATGGGGTGTCTTGTGTACCGCCCAGAAAGCCCGCGGAAAATCGTGGCCGCTGCCGCTGGATTTCCACTCGTCAAATCTGAGCGCGCAAAGCAGACGAGAATAAAAATTAAAATTAAACTCTCTTCGCTGGTCCGAGACCCGATGGGGGGGCTTCACGCCTCGTTACCGGTAATATTTGATCGGCCCGATCGGCCGTGTGATGGGGTCAATCGGAACCTATTGCCACGCCGTGGTGGCACATTACTGTATTAGCATATTATTATTATGTATACTCGAGCGGAGGGAATCGTTCACCTTTGGATTTTACCGTTATAGTCGTAATATAATATTGTTAATTGGCCAAACATAATATATTCATTAGCTTAAGCTGTTGTTTTAATAATTTTAAACTCGACGTGCGTTGTACGGACAACGTATAATATGTAGTCGTACGAAGTAGAAAAAATATCATTCGTCTTTCGTTAGGATTTTCTTCGACAAATTATAATTATATATCATCGCAAATGCATCATGTCGTAGCAGTACTATTTGTTGCGGTTTCGCAATATCTATGTAGACCAGTGACGTACATACACGAGGGGGGGGGGGGGGGTCAACCCTCCCTAAGCCAAAAAAAAAGAAGAAAATTGTGATATTATTATTGACGTGTATTATATTCGTAGTTTAATTTTTACGCTTTGAATTTATTGTAACTTTTGTTATTTTACCTATTAATATTTATATCTGTTTGTCTGTAAGGAAAATGGGTAGTTTTAAAATGAAGATTTTTGTGTTGGTTATTTTTGTTAATAATCAATTAACTAATTTTAATTTTTTGCAAATTTTTGTCGCTTATTAAATTTTTCCGAAGTAGACTAAATAACTATTTAGTTTATTTCGGAAGAATTTCGATGTGTGTTGACCAAATTGTTATGTAAATGTTCTATGATAGTTTTTATGAACCACCATTATTAAAATTATTTTTTTGACAATTACGTAAATATTACATCATTTTTCGTAATCATAAAATAAGGAATATTTTATATATATTTTTTTTGTATTTTAATAAAACAATATATTATTTACTATCCCCTTAATGTTATCATCTAAACAGCTGCCTACTCTACCTTTTCGAAAATCCTTTTTTGTACCTATACCATATAATACTGTAAAGTACGAATTTGTATAAAACAAATATATACTTTTAAAAAACAATTTATATTACTCTAGATTTCAGATTTTTATTAAGTAAAATAATTTTTAAATAATTAATAATACGGTTAGTTGGTATAGTCTTAATTTTTTTTTTTTTTTATTGAAATAATTATAATGGTCGTACGTTTTTACGAATTCAACATTGTTTCAATGCAGTAGTGTAGAATCTGAAAAAGCACATTTTGACTAATATGTAGTAAAATATATTTTCTACGTTATTTTATCATAATTATTAGCATTAATTTTATTCGACAGTGCAGAATGTCTATTACCTTGAAGTTTTTTAGGTTTGATTGGACTAAAATACATTCCTAGTAATTGATTAAGTACAAATTACAGATTAAATATAAATCTTAAGTTATATTAACTGTTTCATTCACTTAGCTCAAATTAGAAAATTCGGTGTTAAATTTTATTTTTTGTATATATGATTTTTGTATGTTTTACCTGACCAGTTTTATGATGAAATTGCTTCTGAGAAGGAAGTTTAACCACGAATACGCACTAGTGATACCAAAAATCATTTTAGTTATTTTTGAAACTAATAATTCATGGTAATAAATATAATTTTATTTTATATTTATCTCCAATTGATTGTCATGAAATGTATTATAATATCAAGTAGAATGAAGGTCCGATCAAAAATATTTTGTTTACTGTGTCTTTGATATTGGGTTTCGAAATAGAATTTGGGTTAAGATATAGGTATCATTGTAACGGATAAAACTCTATAAAATCTAAAATTCCATGAATAATATGCGTTTTACACAATTAAAATAAAAATAAAAAATACTTTTACTGTTGAAATATTATACGTGAATGAAATGAAAGAATTTATTTACTCACTTTGAAACTAACTAAAATAACCGCAAACATACCAATTCTTTATTGCAAATAGTGACCCACCCAAGACATTCGGTTCCGGGTAGTTTTACGGTTAATCTTGTTCAATCTTAGAATACGGGATGCATTTTATTTTTTATTTTTTTTTCCGACTTTCTCCTTCTTGAATAATGCTTGAGTACCTATCGTATTACCACTGAATTGTACACGCTGTCCACGTCTTTATTGATTGATGACAATTTATTGTCTATTTAATTTTACAAATAAGCAGTGTTTTTTTTGTGCTATCAGTTCATTGTACAAAAATATTTCTTACTAAATTTATTATTGTAGATATCACGTGTTTGACGGTTAAAACTCAAATATAACTTGTGCACTGGTTTGTTCAGTATTATTGGTATACTTCTGTGTATCAAGGATGGGTAACTGGTGACCCGTGGGTCATATCCAGCCCGCATATATTTTTACCTGGTCCGTACTGCAATTTCAAATCACTTCATAATATTTTAACATTTATCAGTACAGTAAAACCTCTCTGTAACGGACCCTTCGTTATACGGAAACGGACAATTTTCATGATCCAGTTGGTAAAAATACTCTCTGTTGAACGGAAAATAAAATGATTTAAAGAAAAATTACAATTATTTAGGTACTACATATTATATATAAGTACGATAATGTGCTGAACGTGCAGCTCTTAATCTGCTATTAATCACAAAAAACAATCCAAGTTTAAAAACTATTTTTCTAAATAATAAAAAAGGTATAAATATGTTACTATTATAAATGTTTTTTTTAGTTCTTAGTTTTAGTTTTTTAGTATTACGCACTATTATTATGACTTGGGGGGGGGGCAAATGAATGGAAACTAGCGTTTGTTTCATGTAAATGATCTATTATTGCATTGTAAGTTCGGTAATCAGTGAGTTGTACAATGAGGTATGACAGAGTTGACTTACAAGTGAAAAGTGAAACCATTGGGTCCGATTATATTTTTTAGGACAGTGTTGAATGCTGAGAAGTTGGATATGTTTTTAATGTGGATAGGAGGAGCCTCGAGCTTAAAGTTTTGAACTTTGTGATGTGGACAGTCCGGATCTTCCGTAGTTTTAGTTGAGGGTGTGCCGAGTACATTGTCTTTATCGGTGTTTAGTATGGCATAACAATTCGGGGTGACAAAAACTTTTATCTTTTTGTCAATTTGACTGGGTGAAGTGTTAGATAGATTTTTCTTCGTTGTTATAAATATATTTGCGGCATGATAATGATGTAATATTATTGTGACAAATAAAAAAAATAATAGCGATATGATAACGAAGCGCGGACGATTACGACTTGCGTTTGTTCATGTTGAACGTTGCGGCTGAATTGAATATACCGTTTAACCGTTCGTTTATGATATCACATGGTAATTTTATAAAATTGTTGTTATTATAATATTATAAATTGTAAATATAAATTGCCTCCCGATAACTAATATACATAAAGTTGTAATCCGTATTTCTAGAAATTTTAAAAAATATTCAAAATTATGCTTTTATATTGTTACGGATTAAAGGCACCAGAAAAACTAGAAGTATTGAAAAAAAAAAATTGGAATAATTATTAACTAAAAAAAAAAATTCTTCATATTGAATTTGTGAAACAACTAGCATTAGTAATTTGTAACTTTGTAACAAAGTAACTTCTTGTCAGCTACAATATAGACTAATAATAAATAAATAATAAACAAAGTTTTAATTGAAAAGTGATAAAAAAACCAATTGCCTTAACCAAATCAATATTATAACAGAAATGACAGGAATTTACAGTTCTATATCTGATAAAATAGGATAGGAGGAAAAATTTTGATTGTATATATGTAACATATATTATAATATAAAAAAATACCAGGGACGCAATTAATATCAAAAAGGTGCAATGGGACGCAAATTACAGTCACTCTGTAAAACAATTTTGGTTACACTGGTGTTAAAATAAATGTTTAAAACATTTCGACGACGTGTTTGACGTAATCTGGTTGCGCACTAACCAATTAAGTTTTCGCTATTATAAAATGTTATTATCGATCCATCGACGATCGTATATTTTTTTTCGGAAAAGTTTGCTTTAAACATTACGACAATACACTTTACTTAGACAATGTATTGTTACGCAGAGGATAGTTACAAAATTCGCTTTGACACAACAACATATCATACTCGTATAGTGACGCAGTGTTTAGTTTACCATAGCTACGTTTTACAAGGTACACATATGTTAAGTTTATACGTAAAACATACATGTATATATTTCTAAATATAAAGCCTATAGGCGTTCGATAGACTTGTCGATAAGCGTAGAACCATATCATCGAATTACGTGTATGTTCCGCGAGGAAATTGCTTTTCGTATTTGTTTAGACCGAATGAACCGTATCCGGTACTTGTTTTACGTGATCCGCATACACATATGTACACACACACACACACATACACACACACACACACACACACACACACACATGAGCACACAAAATTTCGTATTATCACATGTTTGTTTTTGGCCAAAATCTTTTATATTTTTGCGCGAAAAAAATAAATAACCGCCACGCGCATTGTTCGAGTTCGATCGGAAATTAGTTCCGTACACCGTCCCGAAACGCATCGCCATTGCGCCGTGGTCGTCCTCGGCCCGAAGGCGGCGTCGGCGACGGCATTGCGTGTTACAAAAACACAAATTACAATTATCCTTCTTTTAGAAGTACACTAAAGGATGCCGCCACCCGCGCAATAAGACACACAATAGGGACGGCGTGGACGAAAAATAAAAATCGAACGATTTATTTTGTGTATATAATAATAATAATACTTGACTATCACGAAATACACAAATACATGTACATGTACAGATGCGTATTTAACGTACTTGAAATTCGAGTAACACTTCAGTACACGAATGTATACAGGATTAAAATTGCAGCTATACATTGAATAGCGATTTGAAAAATGTATACTCCATTACGAGTATAATGTTTTTTTAAACGACGCGTTTCCCTTTCGCGTATACAATTTATGCATTATAAACATTTGCCCCCGAGTATATAATCGATAGCACCTAAATACTCCTTGTTGCATCGTATCTGTAAAAAATGTGAACGTGTACATCGCATTGTTATTCTTTATGTTGTTAAGTACATAACGCGATCACGCAACGTTCGATTGACAACGTAGCTGTTGATATGATATTTTGAAATTTATTGGTGTGCTATTGTGGTAATAATAAGGACGCGCGACGAGAGAAAAGGGAATGTTGCCTAAAAGTCAGTATTCACGATGGGAGCGGATAGAGTGAAAAAAAAAAACACTTTCCTCATTGACAGGCGATCTCAGAAAAAAATCAATCCCATCAAATATATGCCCCTAGGTAAATATCATTAAATATATTGGTTATATGATTGAACGCAATAAATTCAATAGTACATACTTCAATTTTCTCTACTTTTGGTCGTTTTTCGTTTATTATCCGTTAAAAAGACGTTTATAAATTTTGAAACATTCTGTTTAACTACATGTTAAAATCTTGTATTGCCTTGTATATACAATCGAAACAACGTACTTTGTTTTAATACTATCGATAATATTGTTGGATATTACATCGATTCTGCGAAACTTCTGATTTCATGAAATCGAAATTATTTTTAATTATTTCTCGGAATCAGAAATATCATGAATTTGACGTAACATATATATAATCCGCATGCACGCCATTTGCTTTGTACTTCCACACTGCATTTATTAATATTGTCTACTTGGTTTAACTGAAATTTTAACACTTACACATCTTATGACACTTAATATTAGGTAGAAAAAAAAAATAAAAAAAATAATAAACATAATAATTATGTTATTGGATATTGTTAATCGTGAACATATAGTTTGCATATTGAATGACCACTTAGTGGCAAACTGGTTTCCGTGCCATATAATATAAAATGTATTGTACGTTTAAAATCAGTACAGGAGTGTGAAAATCGTTATTTTCGGAATAATTTAAATAAAACATGTGGTAATATTAATGTAATAGCCAATAATTGTCGTAACAATAAATGTAGGTAAATTGCATACAATTTAATGGTGTATATTCACGGCCGTGTATTGCGCGATAAACATATCTTTGAGCTCAAACAATATCGTGTGCGAGACAACACAAACGCCCCAAAAACTCTTGACTCAGTGGCAACTTAAGCGTGTGATTTATTTTAGAAGAAAAAAAATCAATTTTTTTCCTTGAGTCGCGTTCGCTCCGTCCGTGTCGATTATGTTCACACGATTTGGCATGTACCACTAATTTTTATACAGCTACGCAGACGGTCTCTTTTTTTATGTTTTTATATTTTACCCTTTCGGACTGGGACTAGTTTACCATGCCTAAAAAATAAAAAAAAATAAAAACATCAAAATCATTGGGTGGGCAGTTTATTCTTTCTTCCTTCTCACTCTGACTCTCGTGCTTCGATATTGCCCCCGTTGTAGGTGGTTCTGGGATCTGGTGACACGCTGCTGCTGGAAAACGATCGGATTATGGTTAACTGCGTGTGTGAGCTACTCTGGACCAGACGAGTCGATTATGTTTCATCTTGTCGTGTCTTAATTTTGTTCGATGGAATAAAAAAAATTGTAAACTAAATTTGCAATATTAAATTATCTCTGTGTTTTAAATACCGATATTAATAGACTGCTCTGTTGTCTTTTCGTCCTTGCTGCAATGGATATAAGTCCATTTAAATTTAACAGGTATTAGAAGACGAAAAAAAACCATTAAAGAACTATTGGCTTATTGTAGTGGTATAATGCGTTCAATTACACTAAACCAATATCTATTGAAAATCTACAACTATGCATAGTATACTATAATATAGTAGTATATTGGTAAAATCGTTGGTTTAGATACTTCCGAGGTAGGTACATCAAAACACGTAACGTTCAATTTTTTTTTTTTTCAGAAAAGTACATTTGTTGATTATTGATTATCAATCGGTTCATTTTTTTTTTTTAATATTTTTGCTCACTAATACCTGTATCAAGTGATTTACGATTTTTAGTCGTGTTCACGATGAGTTAAATTTATTTCATCCAATCAATATCTGTTTAGTTATGTGTACTATTACTATTTATCGCCATCTTAGGACTCTTACAGCTCTTCGGTCGAAAGAAAAAACCAACAATAACAATTTGCGGCTTTTACATAGTCGGTCATACTTGCGTTAAAATATGTTGTCATCAAGTCACATGTTACAGATTATGATATATTATGATATATTATGATATTATGATATATTATGATACTATCATACAGATTATGCGATCGAGATTGGACGTCAGTATTTCTTTCGTCTTTGAAATGGCAAGACCTGTCCAGGCTGCGGACTAGACGACTAAAATCTACACAAGTCATTCAATACACGTTGTAGTAACTTCAATTTTCCCATCGCATATATTGGTGTAACAAATCTTCAATCAATCCAATTGTATCAACCACTTTAGTAATCATTCGACCACATCAGAATATTGTTAATATTGTCCACTCAAATGTTTGTAAATATGAAACCGCGATGTAAATGTATACATTTAATCATTTAGGTTAATATTGTTGTTGGTCTCCTGGTCCAACAGTAGTAAACACATTGAAGTAAGCTCCGCCGTAGAAATTGTTTTTGTCAAGCACTTATTGTAACGAAGATTTTTACTTCCATTCATATTTCAACACTATTAACGGTGAATTTTATATGAAAGGTTGATGTAGTATAATTGTTGTATAGAGATAAATACAGGTATTCGAACCAAAGTTTCGCTTATTTAGGGATGTGCAATGTACCTATATCAAGGTAGAACGTTACAGAATGTAGAAAAATAACACATATTAGAACACTGCGAAACTAGCAATAATATTTCACCGAATAGAGACTATAAATATTTCGATTTTTCTAACTTCATAATATTTTTAACTGTAAAAAACATCTTACCATAGAAAACATTATATTTAACATAATGTTATATTATGGTCAGTAGCGGATCTAGAATTATAAAATGGAAAAGGGAGGGTAAATTGAATTTACAGAAAGACAAAATACATAATTTTAGTAAATACATATGTACTTTAGTTTTAAATATATTTTAAAATTATAAAATATGAAAAATTAATTAGTTTATTAGTTTTTCGACCAATCTTCAATTAAAGACGTGTTTTATGTATATCATATAACAGCATGAGATATTCTTTAACTCAATGATGAATCGTTATTAGGAGAAAAAATACGTACATCCAAGTACGAGATCACATGATATTGTCCGCAATGTATCTGGTATGTGGTTAAGACTCTGTTCCACCAGAAAATATGAAGCAAGGGCGGTCAATTTTCTTGCAAACTATTCCTGACAGTATTGATATAACTGTGCATTTATGCGGGTACGCTTTGGTGTATTATACATAACAATGAAATACGTGCTCATGAAAATCTTTTAGTGCACTAGAACTGTTCAGGGCAATACGAATATAAAATGTTTCTCTCCGAACGAAAATATGATCTTTTTATTTTTAACGGGAAATTCGTACGGCGAAGAATAACCGCGCGTTTGAGCGTAGTTGATTAACTGCTGTTTAAATACACGTGAGACACGCATAAATACATGGGTTTCGGTTATGTGCGTATAATATAGTATAGGCTTGGACAGGGTGAAAAAAACGTTCGTCGAAAATGCCAAAATATTAATACGATTTGTACGTAAATGGACTGTCGGCGGGACGTCAACGGGGAGAGGCGGGTAAGGACCGGCTTATATGCTGTGTATAATATATACATATAGGTATGAATATAATTACAGGTTTCGTAGTGGTCTGGCCACGCCCGGATTTGTGACAATTCGCGTCGAAACGTTTTCGTTTTTTTCTCCCGCACGGACGTTTATCCTGTCAAATAAAAAGTCAAATTCTTTTATTCCCTTCGTCGGCGGACGACGATGACGAGCACGTATTATTATTATTATCATCCGCTGATTAGTGTTTTGGAAATGGGCGAACTCGCGCGCAATACATTTCGAGTACGTTCGACCGTGCAAATTATACACGTATATACGTAAAAGGATAGGGTTAGAACCCGTTAGGGTTTACGGAAAAACGAAAAGAACACGGTACACACACACGCACGTGCACTCTTATACTTTGTTTGATATTTATTATAACGATAATTAAACGTGTGTGTGTGTGTGTGTGTGAGCGCGCGCGACTATAATTGCGTGTTTAGGTGAAAATAAAGAAGATCGAGGAAAATAATATAATACTAGGTGTATGTAAGCGCATCGCAAAATGGTAAAGCACGGCGACTGATTGACGGACTGACATCAAAGGGCAATAATTTTGCGTTTTCGTTATCAAGTAGTTGTAGGCAGACGATGATGCAGGTTAAGGACGAATTAGTCTCAGAGAAGAGGAGAGGGAGCGACCCGAAATCCCGTACGGTTTTTCGACTCGTCAGACGATGGTTCGCGAACCCAAATTTCTCGGACGTATTATTAAACTGCAGCACTCGGACCGGACCGATTTGTCGACGTTTCTCACGGTCATCTCGGACGCAATTTCTCAATTGCAACTATGCGGTGTACGTATATGATAACGATTAAGATAAATTGTTAAAATTACCTATATTATACTTAATGCAAAACAAGCCGCGTCTCGTCTAAGTAGAGACGCATTTTTTTGGGTGTGATTCGCAGTCCGTTGGAATTTTAAACGCGAGTAAAATACATAATGTACCTACCTGTATACTGACGGTTCACGGAGTACCATTATTCGCAGGTCTTCAACCACAAAACTCCGCATGCGATAATCAATACATTTATCTATCGTGTAATGCGCTAAACGGCTATTTAAATGTATGATTTTGAATGGTTGTAATCTAGTAGGACGCTGTACGCTAAAACCGAAGTCAATTTAAAGTGAACTCAGCGAGCTATACTATATTTCAAATGATAAGACTCGAAGATGCATTTTTTCACCTCAGTTGAAATACACGGTGATTAAATTCGACATTAAATTTATAGCTCAGAGATTTTCCAATAGTGAGAAATATTGAGCATTTGTTTTGTTCATTTTTACAGAACTCATGAAGAACAAAACTCATAAATAAGGTTAAATGGTCCAAGTGTTAGCGACATTTTTAAATATTTGTATATTATCGATTTTTGTCGATTTATTAATGTCCATTTATTTTGTTACCATCAAATTCGAAAACTTAGATAAGAATATCGAAAAAAATAAAATAAAAACGATTTGGTGCACACGTGGAACTAACTATAATAATGCATTATTCAAAGTTGCCATTGTGCCGTAGAGATGCCTGGCGTTCATATTTACGAAAAGAGTATTAATAGGTGGACCAGGATTAGTTTAATAATAATAGATGACCCCTTGAGGATTCGGTATGTTCTGAAAAATAAAAATGCAAAATAAAAAAAAAAAAAATAAAAAAAAAACACACATCATTGTAAAACCAATAGATTCCATCACTCCGTTCAGAATCTAAAACTGTTTGATGTTTGTTGTTCTCATTCTTGCAATCGTGAGTGATATTAATAATAGTTTAATGCTATACACTCTGGCTCAACAGGGATCTTATGTCAAACACTTCAGTTTCCTACACGAAGCTGTGAATTATAAAGACAATTTTACCTACCCGGATTTTGGCGCCCGTATAAAAATAATTGAGATGTTATATGGGGATTAGAATAACGGAAATATGAAATTAAAATCCAGCAACAAGCGGCAACTCTGAAGAACACACTAGACTCTAGTGACTAGAGGGATCGACCGATTATAAATAACAAACGAAAGGCGTTTTAGTATATGTAAAGCCGACAAATTAAATACTACTTCGAAATTCTTATTTTAACAAAATAATAGTTATTTGTTATGAAGATAATTGTATAATACATTATTATAAAAAGTAACAAATTATTATTATAATACTAAACATGTACTATTTGGAGTTTTGTGCAGGTATACATTTAAAGTTTAGTATATAGAATATAATATTATTAATTAGAAAATGTTATATTTTAAATAATGATGTAGTACATGCACTATATTATCTATTTGTAAGGTTGGAAAAGATAAATTATTAGTTTTATCAGCACCTATTTTAACAATTGACGATTTATATACAAATTTAATTTGTCAACAATAAATGTATAACACGCATAATTAAAAATGGTTTATTTATATTTTATGTGAACTTATATAATGTACAGGGCTTATAAACCATACAGGAACAAATATCACGTGTATATAATATGTAATAGAATAAGAAAAAATAAGAATAATTGCCAATCATCATTATATTATAATGATGATTGGCAATTATAATTTACAATTTGTCGTTTGGTACATCAAATGGTATCATTTCAATTTATTATATACAGCATTTCTTTTTATCGAATCCACATATTTTCCAACAAATAACAGAATACACTTTTTTAAAATAACTACGTATTTAGTAATCACAGAACTGTGTAAGAATCGAAAAAATTTGGAAACCGGTGTAAAATGATCACAATGTTAAATTTTAAATATAAGTATTCTTTTTTCTTTCTTTTTAATCAATCGTCATTTTTAATAGACCCGCCACTTGGAAACGCCGTAAGGTAATACTTCAAGTGACGGGTCGTCATCATTTATTAATAAAACTACAATAAATGCTCCCTTTCGGATGGGGCGTAAGAGGGACAATCTTTTTCCCACGTATACCATTATATACGTACGTATACCTTGCGCGGTTTAAAACACGCGATGTAAATCGTTACTTTATTAATATGCAGTAACTTATAGACAAAACGAGCTCAACTGTTTGTGAATATAATTGCAAAAAAAAAAGCACCCACCAAGTAGTAGCGGTATGTAGCGATTGTTGTTATTATTTTAAAACAAATGTATAATCATGCATGTGCGTGTGCACATTGCATAAGAACTCCTAGTTCGGAAGAAGGAAAAACAATTCTTATTACACGATCATTATTTCAATAGACCACTGTGTTATAGTATAATAGACACGTCCGTCGTAGATCAGGTGATTAGCAGTTGAGCGTGATTGTTAGCCGTTATTTAGATTAAGGGTTCGCGGTACCGCCACCGAACCCTCGTCAGAAAACGTTATGAAGCTGTTGGCATTGACGTGTGGAAATGTGCCACTTTGAGTACCGTTTTTTTTTTTTTTCTCGGTGCTACATCCGTCGTCGTCGCTCTCCAGCAGCCCTTTAATTATTGCAGTGGCTAACGAACGAATATCATACGACTGTTATATAATATAGTTTAGAGTGAAAAAAAAAATAATAATAATAATAACAACGTAACAACAATGATATAATAAACCTGAAAAATATACACCATAAATCGATCATCTTGTACAACAATAACGTTTTATTGTGCGTTGCCCTCGCGCCGGAGTACGGCGGGCCCGTGAGAAAGACGAGTAGTTCACTCACACTTTTGTCTTAGACGAGATGAAGATTCACCCTTGGTTCCGAGATTTGGTGTGAACGGAAGTCGTCCGCCATTGTTACCCTTTTATCTTTGGTGTTTTGGTTATTTTTTTTATTTTTTCCCCCGTAACGTGTTACTCTCAATTAACGTTGTATTATTTAACGTAGGACGAAGGAAACCCAGGAAAAAAAGGTCAAGAAGTTATATTATAGTACGACGCCCATCTCGTCGGTGCGATGGTATCGGAAATATCTCCACCCAACGCTTATAATCGTATACATTACACGTGTTGACGACGTGACTAATAGTTGTGAATAAAACTAAAGAATATGGACACCGTTTAAAGTTTTGAGCAAAGACGATTTTTTTTTCATTTATTGAGCTTTGTAATAATATATATATATATATATAAATATATTATATAATAATAGTATGTACACAATGTAATAATTAAAAAAAAAAAAAAACATAACTTACAATTTATATACTACGCTTAACGTTATTAATATTATAATAATTATCACAGGCTTTGTATGTATATATAAACAAATTGGTATTAACATATTACAGTATTATAGGACGGAACAGTTAATAGTAAGAGGGCGCACGCGTCGATTAGTCAAGGTTGTCCAAACGACTAATCGTGGCGCAGCGATCCGCGACGCGACAATAAAATAATAATAAATTACCGACGGGTATAATAATATTAGCATATCGGTTACATACGACGCGCGCAGAACGAGAATATTGATATACATAAATATTTCCAATATTGTACGGGTAAACGCTTAAAACTAATTTATTACAGAAGAAAGAAATAAAAAAAAAAAAAAACAATTATGAACAACCGACTAAGGGATGCACAACAATATTACAAATAATTTAGAGCCCAATTATGATTCGATGTAAAAAAAAAAAAATCTCTATAAAATTATACACAATATACACCCGAATGCACGTACGAGTGAATATATTTTAGTACCGACAGTCGAAGTGTTCGTTGCGGAACGGGGTTGTTCGTACGACCGTCGCGCTTAAACGTTGAAAAATGATTTTGAAAGTCGTAGTTAGTAACCCGACGGACGGTTCCCTCTTTAAACGCGCAGAATTCAGAAAAGCGCATTGGTGAATCTGACAAAAACGTAACTCTCACGAATCGTTACAGCTCAGTGGAACTTCACCGTCAAAAACTTCTCCGTGTTTGGGACATTTTTATACGAGAAATCGGCCGTCACGTGAAATGCCGATGGCGCGGCAGACGAACGTGAATACAAATTAATAGTGCAGCAGGACCGAAAAACAATTTTGTTCCGAACACAACCTAACCGCGGTAACGGAAACAATACAGACTTGGGAATGATAAAAAAAAAAAAAATAGAAAAATATAAATAAGACTATCGTACAAACGGTAACGCGCGACAGGAATATCGCGGTTTGCCCACCCTCATTCCCCGAACTCACTGGAGCAGATCGTACAGCGCCGTGATGTAGGTCTGGGCCATCTGGAGCGTCTCGTACTTGGACAGCTGCCGGTCGTTGCCGAGCGTGGGCAGCACGGTGCGAAGCCGGTCGAACGCCTTGTTCAGGTTCTGCATGCGGCGGCGCTCCCGGGCGTTCGCGGCCAACCGGCGTTTCTTCACCACCTTGTCCGTGGAACCTCCGTCGTGGTCACCGTCCATCGGACCGTCGCAGCCGGTGGCCGCGCGCAGCTCGTCGTCGTACGGCCCGAAGTCCATGGCCGCATCGGCGCCGTACGGTGACTTGGGATCGCCGCACGACGACGACGAGGCCGTGGTGGTGGCCGTGCACGTGGACCTGGCCGGAGATCCTCCGCGGCCGCCGCCGATCGCCGCGGGTCCTGCGCCGACTCCTGCGCTCAGTCCCATCCCTGCGACCGCTCCGGCGCCCATTGCCATGCCGCCTACTGTCGCGCCAACACCCGTAACGCTGTTGCCGCCGGAGAACGCTGCTTCGTAGACGGCGCGAAGGGTGTCACTGGCCGTCAGGTCGTAGTCAACGTCGTATCTGTCCCGGTCGTCGACGGCTCCGAAGTACGCGCCGTAGTTCATGTTCAAAACGGACGCCATTACGTGTGCTTGCGGTGAAAACACTTTTAGAAAAAAATAAAAAATTAAACCAGTACGGTATGGTTTGCACTCGATCGACGATTAGAAAAAATCGTATTCTACGGTGTACGCGGTCTCGACGAGAGGGCGGTCGAAAAGAACGTAATGTTTGTAAACAGAATTGGTATCGCGTGTGAAATCTCACGTATTACAGTCGTAGAGGTGTAACGCACGTCGGCGGGTGTGTGACGCGTGCGATGAGCAAAGTGCTGCGATGTGTGTGCTGTGCGTGGTTAACCGAGAGCTACTGATCGGCCGGAAGGGACCGGTAACGCGTTTTATAACGTTCGCCCTCGAACATGCCCCGCCCCGAACGCGCGCCGTCCGACAAATAGAACGCCACCAACGTCCCTATGTATACATATATATTTATTATATGTACATTATTCTATATATATCGTTACGGTGTATTACACACGCACACATACCCGTCTAGTATACATACATAGTGTAAACGACGTGTTTAAAGGTACCTACCGCCGCGGTCGCAGGTTAATCCTCTGCAGAAACTGTTAAAAATTTGTATACGAGTACGTCATCCGCACGAGTTCTTCGTTTACATATATTATAGTTCACTCCCCGTGGTATATCGGAACGCGTTCGAAAAATATTCGTACGACGTCGAGACACAAAGTAAACAACGAGTTAGTGACACGTGTACCTTTGAACGTTCATGCGAAAACTGTTGCATCAGAAATTCGCGATCGATCACTCCGATAATCAATGCAATAGACGGTGACGAGCGGATCTGCATGCGTTTTTGGTAAAAAGAAATCCGATGTGGAGCGAAAACTTAACAAACACATTAAATAGACGTGTATTTTTTGC
Organism: Sipha maydis; assembly: GCA_034509805.1. Lineage (NCBI taxonomy): Eukaryota > Metazoa > Arthropoda > Insecta > Hemiptera > Aphididae > Sipha > Sipha maydis. The sequence continues at coordinate 88,363 of JASXSY010000400.1, forward strand.
GTAAAATATCGTATAGCGTACCAAATAATTTTCTGCGCATCGGTTTTTTTCCCCGATGTAATTGCATTTGTCGTCTACATAGTTCTAACTGTGGTACGTTCGAGTAAATGTAAAAAAAGGCTCTTGTCGGAGATAATACAATTGTTGCTGCTGCGGTGTTATGGATATGTTATTATTTACGAGTGTATCCGTATACTCTGTATAATTTAAAACCGGGGAGCGAATAACGTTTTGCGTCTTTCTGTTGGTGCACGCACAAAGGCAATAATGTAAATATCTATAGGTTTCTTTTTCGCTTCGACGGCTTTTATATACTTGTTTTTCAATAATCCATGACGTCATATCGACAACGGACGGATGAGGATGGATCGTATAACACGTCTATTGCGTACAAGCATATTAAATACAGGGAAGTCGATTACGATGCGCATAGGTCCACTATAATATTTATGTGCGCGTAAACGCCATGACCGGAATTTAAAACCTGCGTATCCGGAGGGAGTGCGACCAACACGAAATAATTTGTAGGACGGAAAAACCGCAAAACGGCATTCTTATCTAATACAGGTGAATATTGTTATAAATAATAGTCCATTAAATATTGGGGATGATGATGGATCAAATGCACGTAATATACACATACTGAGTTTATACTGTGCAAAGTCTGTACATTACGTTGGTTCAGTTACGCCACACGTTTTTCGAAAGGACATTGTGGAAATCCTAACATAAAAATATTATTGATTAATCAAATATCAACTACATCGAACAATACTTCGTCTCTTATCGAACACGATGTCTAAACGCCGTTCTTGAAATCAAAACAAGTGATGTGATGAACAACGGTCGTGTTCGGTTTGTTTGTGCGTTAAAGTCACTAAGATTGTTGTTACAACGTGATGCAAATAAAATAATACAATATCTGTGTACAATACATACTATACTGGTTTCGATTTGTATAGTAACGCGATTCGATATTCTAATAATAATAATAATACCTGATAATATCATAATTATCATGACGTAAATAATAAACTAGTCGTGGATACTATTATAATATTCACTATGAACATAGGTGCGTAAAAAATTAACTACTGATTTTTATTTTTTTTTCGCTACACACGCGATTTCCGATTGATCGTATTAGCATAGGATTGAGTTATCAACAATGATTATTGCGTTCGTTATTGTGTGCGTTCGGCAAAATATTAGTTTCGAATCGTGCTCGTACATTGTTACAGTTGTTATAGATTCAGACTAGATCATTAGGTGGCGCGATGAAAAGGCGAAGAGGGACGGAAAAAAAAAACTGGCGCCCAAAATAATAATTGATTAGTATTCAATACAACGTACAGTATAATCTATAAACATTTTATACACACACGTAGGGAAAAACTACACGCTATGATTATGTCTAATAGTAACAACACCTCTGCGATGATGCCGACACGCCGATTTCGACCCGATGACGGACGAATTTCTTTTTCCACGGGTGGTTATTTTTTTATTATTATTTTATTTTATTTTTATCTTTTCGGTTTTTTCGGTTTTTTCATTATTTCCCATTCCCCACGAAAAACTACGGCCTATTCAATTAGAGCACTCGGTAGGCGTGCTAATGCGTGGTCATCATTATAGGTTATTAGTATACGTTCTACAAACCGTTGACCCGTGGCGGCGGCGACTCTTTGGTGGCACGCCAAATCCCAGACCGATGATCGGGCATCACGGGCCACGTTTCGTTTTCCAAATTTGTGTACATACCTACGTATTTATAATGCATCGCGATCACGACGAGCAGCAGGTGCTATACGATTTGACGACAATGACGACGACGACGGTATATCGTGTCGCACACAAAAATCAATTTATTATCAGGTTATTATCGGCTGTCGCGCGGCGCAACTATGTATTTGAATAGAACCAACGGAGAGAAAAAAACATTTTGTTCGTTTTTCGTTCAATACGTCTAATCGGTGTTCGCATTAATAACGCGATGGAAAAAAAAAGAAAACACCCCGATTACTTAACCCTATGCGTGTGTCTATAAATACATATAATTTATGATTATGTTTATGATTTTGTTTCTATTATTCAGGATAGTCTAGATTTTGAATACTACAATATACAATCTTGTCGCTATTGACGACACGTGCAAATTATACCATATCATTACAATAATCATAGCATATTATGGTTCCCAGTTAACCGTTACACTTGTCCGAACCAACTTTACTGTTGATTTATTACTAAAAAATAATTTTATCATAAAATCCATAGAAACATCATTGTACGTTGTTATATTTACTATGCATTCGGTTTGTACCATATTTTTTACATTACGTAAAAATACAAAAAATGTTCCGACTGTTTAATTTTTAGTACGTTGTTATTATTTATATTTCCTTACCCAATGCTCGGGTTAAGAGTAATTCGAGTTAAAGAAGTCAAACACCGCAGAGAAAATATATATTATTATCACAACTAAAACCCGTTTTATCATGCAATGATATATTAAATCGATGTGTCGAACTCACGATTTTTGGTATTTCTGTTTCAATTTTTAAAGCTTAAATTAAATAGTAAATTCATTCAATTACTCTACGTTCAGCTACACATTGCGTTGTTACTATATAATGAATATAATATGAATTATAGAAGAAAACTGGTTAACAATTTGAGTATAACTAGCAAATGTAATTTCATAACTACATTTATCCGTATGAAATAAATACTTGACTGACATTGATAATAATTTTAAGATTAAAAACGAGACAGGATTGAATACGCGTAGAACGATGTAAATTTTTTTGTACAATTAATTGAAATATTTTATTACATTTAGAGTAAAATGTGTGTATTTCAGAACCTCCGTATTTATTGATTACAATATTTTATTTTATTTATATCGGCAAATAAAACAATTAATAAAATGTCTGAGAACGTTTAATAAACGTGTAAAAGACTATTGGATTTACATGTTTCCGGAAGTATATAGGTATTAGGATACGAAAGTATACACAATATATACACAAGGAATCGTCGAAATGCACTCTGAGCAGAAAAGAGAAGTATCCAAATTGCTCTAGGTATATAAACATTGTTTACTAAACAAGTTACAAAATATATTCAACATAAAATTCAGGTTTATTTTTATTTATTAATTTCATAAAACAATGTTACAATATAGTAATTATATTTTAACGCAAAATACATGTAATCAACAACCATTCTTCGTAACAAAAAAAAAAAAAAAAAAACCGAAACAGAAAAATGTATAACATTATAAAGTGAACGAAAAAAATTACCAGAATGGATTATGTAAATTGTGTTGGTAACGATAATATTATTAATAATCATTGATTTTGAATAAAAACTTTAACCATATTATAACTCACTAACTCTGAAAAATAACCCATTTATTCATATATATATACTCATTATTATTCAACACAAATTACTTAAATCGTAGCTATTTACCAACTTTATTGAGCCCGCAAAACGCAATATTCGAACATTATCTTCTTCTGACCCGCAGTGCGATTCGACAAAAAAAATGTGCACAATTCGACCTTACCCCGCCACCAATGAATCCATTAATTAGCGATCGCCACCGATTTCGTAACACAGATATTCTCTCGACAGTCACGTGATGGATAATATCCAAGGTGAGGGGGTCGTTATAAATACAGTCGATTACGGCACCGAGGTGTTATCATTTTTTTTTATCAGTGTTATCACATAATCTAATAGTATCACCTATATTAAATATTATAATAATTATAATAATAATAACAATTGGCGAACTGAAAGTTGAAAACTTTTGGACGATGGAACGGCGGATACGATAACCGGCGATGGCCCGTATGAATTGCGAAAAACGAAGACCGATAAAAACCGAGTGTCCGTCGATTAGTGCATTGTGTACGTCGTAAGTGAGTACTTTTGATTTCTGCTAATAGCTGAACGTTAGCCGTGAGTATTTCGCTGCCACGCGGGAGAAGCCGCGACACGTATGAATGGACGAGTAGCGACCGAAACCAGTTCTGTTGAAAATATAAAAAAAAAATTTAAATAAAATTAATAAACACTTCCTGTTGGACGCACGATATTATAATATTGCATTACACAATGCCCGATCGACCGCCGTCTGGGTTACATTTTATTTCTAATTAAATAAAAAAAATCCAATGCCGAGATTTCGTTGTGAAGACGATTACGTGCGCCACGTATAACGTTTGGAAACACATCGCGTGTTGGTCGAAAACGAAAATGAATGAAATTACCTCAAAACGAACGTGCACGGCAGCGTTTTTATTATTGTTTATTGAAATATAACAATATGTAGTAATGATGATAATAAAAAAATAAAAAAAGTACAAGTTCCATTGTACGGCATACCTACGGGTCGCTTCTATTGCAGTGTAGTGAAAACAATGTCGGAAACTCTTCAATCATACCCGCCGAATACATAATATAGAAATTATATCAGCGGGTCCTGCTATTATAATCTATTATTTTTATTATTATTTATTTATTTTTTTTTCAATTAGGTATTGTGTATACTTTGCGCCGAATGGGAGGGCTGGTGCAAAACATAAGTAGCGTGTGTGATTATACAGTTTTTAAACAATTGTAGTTGAGCATTAATAAAAATAAAAACATCGAAAATAAAACCTATTTATCCTTTACATGATTATACGGCATTTATTTTTTTCGGCGTGGTTCACGCAAGTTCTTTTGTCCGAGCTAGTTCGATGTTTTATTTTTTCTTCTCGTTATTTTTATACTAGTTTTCGCGAATGCACTGCGGTGTCGGGCGAAGCAATTCTCCCACAGAAACATTGCGTTCGTAATAATGTATACAGGCTTGTAATTTTGTTCACGTGAAATTAATTTCCATGACAAATGATATTCGCACGTTAAAAATCCAAAAACTACGTTATTTACGACCTTCGATTTTTCTTTGCCCCGCGGACGTTGCTTGTCACACGGCGTTGTACTTGTGTTGCATTATCCATGTCGAATATACACGTTTCGTTTCGGCGCGTTTTTGGATATGCGGAAAATATTTGAATTGTTTCAGAAAGAGGGGACAAGACGTTGTAATTGATCCCCGCTGGGAGGCGCGGACTCGTCAGAAAGGCATCGCCGCGGCGTGGCGGTGTTCCTTCGGTCGATAATCGGTCCCTTTTAATCGTGTGAAAGGGCGAACAACATTATGCCTAACAGCAATAATGCCCGAGTGTCTCAGATAATTAACTAACTCTCGTACCATCATTCACTGTTCAGCTGCAAGTAACACCATTGTACACATCATGGGACACTTCCAGAGATATGTTCCGGAACTAAACGGAACATTTATAGAAACATAACATTTTCGACCGAACATAATGGTGGGTACGTAGTCAAAATGATATAAAAGATCCTGTAATTGATTTTAACAAAAACATAACCGTAAAGGTTCGTTTCTCCAGAAAACCCAACCGTTGTATTGTACCCATTCTGTTTTATACGAGTATGTATACGTATAGCATTGTTTCCAATGTTTTTAAATTAAATAACCTTGAACAGATTTTGAAATTAAAACAGATCGAAACAAATATAATAATACATACCCATATCTTGATGATATCCGAAAGTTGGTACCTTTAACATTAACATTTCCGAACTGTTCATTTTCTATTCGAATTAAATTTTTCTCTAATACTCGTATTTTTTGAATGAATCGTTTATGAAACTGATATGAAATAAATGAAACTTTAATAATAGAACTCCAGTTAGATCGAAACTAATAATAACAATCTAATATTAGACATTGACATTTAGTTGGACCATAAAGTATCGCGACGGAAATCAAAATGTATTCATTGGGAGAATGACGATGAATCGTTATTGTCATTAGTGAGCACTGTGCGCGCAAAATGTCAGTATTTTCTCGGTCAAATATTGTTATTATTTTAAATTTGAATATCGCGTATCGACTTTATGCTGTTCGTTCGATCGCATTCAGATAACGGGGATTCGTACAGTAAGTGTATAATCCGTTTTCGACCCGCTGTATTTATATCACAGTACGATGTGCGTTAAAAAGTCGTTCGTCGACGCGAGACGAACCGTTGGTTTGCCGCCAACACTTCAACGGGGTCAACGGGGTGTCCCAAACATTAGTCGTGCACAGTGTGATCCTTTTGTTCGACCGGCCTATCGCGGTAAAATATTTAAGAGATGCACAAATGATATTGTATACGTGCCGCTCGTAATCTCCACGGACGTTTCATACGATTTCGTCGGTACAAATGGTGCGTGTGTGCGATCCGTCTGATTTTTTTCGTATCCCAAACGTCAGCCTTAATTATTGTCGAAATAAAAATATACGTAACGATACAACGTAAATATTACTGTTTAACAGAATAAAATAATACGCACCATGACCGTAAACGTGTATAGTGAAGTGTTTTTTTTCCAAGGAACGCGCACGTTGTAAAATAAATTTTTCTGATGTATATAAATTGTATTATAAAATAATCTAATATAATATAATAGCATAATATGTACACGAATCTAATAGAGAACATACCGTTCTGCTAGTTAACATAATTACCGTGGTGGCATTTTATCTAAATTTGTTCGAATCGTCGTACGAAAGTGTTAATAAGGAGCACCTGTCAGCAGCACGGGCTATTGAAAATCCCTCAGGATATTCCGTTGAGACGGGCGCGTTTACATAAACATATTACACACGATTTTTATTTTTTTTTTTGTTTTGTGTATTTTACATAAATCATTTTATCCATGTAAATAATACATAATATCGTAACGATTACGCAAATTATCATAAGAAGGTTTTTTTGTTTCAGCCCTCAAGAGCTCGCCGACTTAATCACACATACCTTATGGTGTATAATATTATAGAAATATAAATAATCTAAGTATGTGTACATAACGAGTCACGAAACTGCTGGAATTTACTTGTACAATATAATAGTATTATACATACGTGTACTTTTTATCCATCATCCCTTATACATATTATTATTATTATTATTATTTTTTTATTCCGAAATTCTTGGTCAAGGTTCATCATTTTCCATCTTATAATCTTCGATCGATGTACACGTTCATTGTGCGGTGAATATAAACACACGGGTACCTACCCATACGCTTTACTATCATTGATTACAGTAATATATCAACCCTGTCGGAAGGGGTTTACTTTATACCCTCAACCCCTATTTGTGTGCATGTGTGACTTGCATTTTCCGTGGTAGTTTATTATTACACGTGACCCACATCTATATGGATGGTCGGGACGCACAGCAATAATAACAATAATAATAATAATAATAATATATAATATATAATGAAGAGAATAATAAAATAACGTCTGTGATTCGATTTCTTTACCGCGATGAAGACGTCAACACAATGACAAAAAATATATCGAAGAATCGAAATTACTACTGGCGATCATTAGTTCCGAACATAATGTATTAATAAAGTCGCGTTATCGATACGAGATTAACATCAAAACAAAATCCGTCACGACCTGCGCCCAATATAGGGTGGAAGACTTCACAGTGTGAAATCGAAAAAACACCTCGATGCTCGCGATAGCGGTTTGACGAGTGCGCCGACAGTCTTGAAATTTATCAGATGAAAAGTTACAAGGAGTTATTTCTTTACAGGTGTTGTTATAATATTGTGTGTACGTGTACACATAGACAAGCGAGTCGTACGTCGTTGTCGAAAATACGGTTTTTTTTTGGCCGACTGAATTTAAGCATCGCAAGTTTATCACCGGTACACATCCAGCCGAGATATCATGTCGGTATTATCGACCGAAATTGTTGACTCAAGTATTCCTCTACAAGTGCATACACACATAATACTCGTATTTGTAATTATGAAGTGTTTTATTTCTAACTGTACAATACACTTTCAGAGAATTATAATCCTCGAACATTTGTTTACGTTTGATTAACTTGTTGTTAAAACTCGTATATGCCGAAAATAGAATAAAATAATGCATATTAAGTATAATTTCTTGATAGTTTCCTGATATAACGGAACTATAATATTTTGAAACGGCAATCTCATGCTTGGAAGAACTATTGAAGTTTTCAACCGTTGTTTCAAATGTTGAGTTATTAAAATTAACAACAGGAACTCGAAAGCATGCGCCACCCATAATCATCGAAAACAAATATCACAAATTATTTTTAGAATTATTTATGCAATACTAATTGTATAGCTAAAATAGAAATGTACATGTATTAAGTGCATAATATGTACGTAGAAATCACTCTCATTTTGAAACTATACATCAATACATGCATTAGATTTCGAATTATTTTTTAAAAACATTTTATTTTCCAGTCATTATCCTCCACAAAAACTTCTTTACAATGAAAACATAAGTTGGTCCCTAGTGATTCCGTTTTTTCAGATTTTATCTGTATCATCTATTTACTTAAATAACTTAATAATAAGAACTCTTATTCATTCTTCAATTGTATATAATTTGAATTAATATATAACACTAAATTGTATAAAAAAATACTCGTAAACTCATTATAAGGACGTGTTAAATGTAATTTAAAGCGCCATCGCTATGTTTTATAATTTATTTATAATTGCACCTTGTACATTTATATACAACATTTTATAATTATAAAAAAAAAACATTTAACCTTTTTTTTTCGTAATCAATTTCAGAAAATAATTTTACCTAAGTATCTCACTAATATGACGAAATCATGCTCATAAGCTACCGAAGGCTTTTATGGTAGCAAAAAAAAAAAAAAAATGTAATTATTATTATTGTGATATTTTCGGTGAGACATCCGGATACATTAGTCATATGACCTACCGCGATGCCAAAGATATTACAAATCACACCCCCAACATTTACCCTGTGTAATAACACAGAGTGTTTTAGACAATATGATATTTAACGCCTTTTTCGTCCTCATGGTGGTTTGAAAATACAATAGTAGCATATCAGAAGCTTGGGTTTTCTCTTCATTTCCGAAACTGAATTCAAAAAACAATTATACCAAAGGATATAATGTCGTATACACAAGAAGTATTTGATGATGATAATAAAAAAAATTAAAAAAAAAAAAACAATTTAAACAAAGTTATTGTAAATCACAATAAAAACGTCAAACCTACCCTTTTGTGTCATCTGTATCTCGACGACAAAACCACCCGCAGTCAAGGGGCAGTCGGTTTATTACATCAATGGGATTTTATTAAATAATAAAATATGTATAAATGTTCGAGCACGTTTACCGTTAATCAAAATAGTTTTCGTTTTGATAATGTTGATTAAACCCAACAATACTCAATTCCAACAATAATCAGAGATGACAACCATGGATGTACCCTTCACGCCTACTTCTTTACTAGTATTTATATATTTTTTATTTCAAATTTCCATATTCGTTAAATACAAGTGTTTCTTTTTGGTGTGAAGATGTTCGTTTTTCTACCGAAAAGATCATTTTAACGTGTAATTAAATTTTTTCAGCCAATGCGAATGAAAATGATTCGGCAACAACGTGAGTAATAATATATATATATATATATATATTATATTAAACGAATATATCTATTTTATCTAACTCATCATAGTTAAATATTGTACGGTTTGAACTTGAACAACAGGTGCAACGAACGAAATTGGTGAATTTTCGAAAAAACGAAACGTTTGGTGAACGTTAAGTAATATATATTACTCGTTTATGACAAAAGTAATTTACATGTTAAAATCGTATTGAACAGCGGAATATATGAAATGTTCATAGATACTCATAATGGAATAAAATTCTTCTGAAAATAATATTATTTAGGAATCAATCATGAAATAAATATATTTGGGACGAATATTCTCTAAAGCGAGAGTTCTATTCCTCGAGAGTTTCTTACAAATGCTCGTCTAGTTTTCATAAAACTTTACACACGAAATATCTTTGTCATAATTGTTATAAAACAAAAACTTAAGAAACTCCTGTAACGACTAATACTCTGTACAACAATTATGTCTGGGGAAAACTCGATGAAAAATAAACTTTTTTGAAACTATTACTGATACTGTTTTGTAATTTAGTATTTTAAAGGATCACTGGCCTTTCTGGAGATTTTTAACACTATTTGACCAAAAGCATTTTTTAAATAATTTGGAGTTTGATAATCGGTATATATTAGATATATATATAAATATGTAAATAAGCCACGGAACAGACTTAGAGTTTATATTATATTAGCTAAATAAAAAAATTAAAAATAATATTCACGTGCCGATGAAGTCTCCTGACTATTACGTTAGGACTTGAAAATTAGATCCGTAGACTTTAGACATTTTTATATGATTTTAAAAATATTCTAAGCGAACGTTCATTTATTAGAAGCGATTTTTTTTTTTTAATAATTACAATCAAAATAAAATATCTGTTAAATCTTTGATTTCCTTCATGCACAGAACATGACATCTTTACATATTTAGATAAAAATGCTTGTGTTGTTTGACAATAGCCTTTAGAATTAGCGTTTCGATTTTTAAGACGAAAATTCACATTTATTAATCTTACGTATTTTACTGTGATGTCATTATATTTAATCGTAAATACGCGTAATGATGAAAAAGTTTTAATTTTGGAACAATGATATAATATACAACTGCGTGGTGTTTATTTTGTTCTACATCGGACTCTGAGATAATTTATCTCGAAATGTACAAGTGAAAATACATTACAACAAACAGTTCCATACGGGTAGACAAACACCATCGATGGTGTGAGAACGTAAATTATTTCGAGAAAAGGGAAAAAATAACGGACACGGCTGACCGATTGTTTTATCTCTTGCGGTCCCGTGATGAATAGGTTGCAAAGTACGTATTCATATATTATATATATATATATAGCTGGGTGCATTTACATGTATTTATGAATGTGTATACGTTCGTAATATTCTATAGAGAGACTGAGTTTGAAGACGAGGAAGAGAAGAAGAAGAAGTAAAAACAAAAAGCGGCAGCAGCGGGGATAAGAGTGTCTCTGATAATTATTGTCTTTTTTCCATCAAACCACCGGACGACGAATAACAATTTATATTTACTCCAGCACCGCCGCTGGCCACCCCTTAAGAGTAAGGACGCGCACATCATATATGTATATACACACACATGCGTGAGCCTGTGTATAACGGGGGCGTCATATGGCGTTAAACCCTTTGGAAGCGCACATGTGCCCTTATTCTTGCACCGTCTTGGGTGTACGTTTTTATACAAATATATATATATATATACCTATTACTAGTTACTACCACTACTGCTATCGTAAATATATGTGATACGTCTTTTATTTAATTTTTTTTTTTTTTTTTTTACTTTTCTCCGCGTTTTTGTTTTACCCCCTGCTCGCGTTTGCCCCGAATTGTTCCGGTCCAAAGGATGCACGCGCGCTAGCCAACTGTCCTGCGCTACAGGTACTACACACGTATACAGATATACTAGTGGGGGCGCGCGCGCAAACATACACACGCACGTACATGTACATATATATATACATACATAATAATATACAAATTCATGTAGGTATAGACGTGGTAGTAGTGAAGGGAAAAAATGAGACCGCGTACAAAATTCGGCAGGACGCGTCGCCCTCGCGCGCGGGGCACGTGTACTCGTCACTGCACGCGCCCGCCAATCACGCATCGGCGACTCGTACGCGCACACACACACACACACACCCGTACACACACGCACACATGCAACCGACACGTGTGCTCCCGCCGTGCGCCCGGTAGACCGCGTCCTAAATATAATATATTATACACACACAGACGTACACAACCGTACGAGTGTGTACGCACGTACATTACATTAATACGATCATTATACTATTATGATTGTGTGCAGTAACAAACACACGCGCGCATTGGTAATCGTCTAATTAAATCGACGGCCGGCGGGGCAATTACATCGTACACACTTATTGGCGCGATCGATTTGTGTTTTGTTTTATTTGTTCATTTTTTTTTTTTCGAACATCCATTTGTCTCCGATCGCGTTCGGTTACACCACGTGCGAGGGCGAATCGGAGATTTTCGTCTGAAGGGGATGATGGCGCAAGCGGTTGACCCGGCGTGCAGACAAAAGACGCGGTGGTCCGCGCCCAATTTATTTCGAATAATCGGAGCGCAAAGGTAATCGCTTTTGCCGTTCGTTATTATTATTGTAATGTACCCCGTAACACGCACAATAGAACGCGGTCTGTGAACAGCTCTCGTACCATCACTTTCTGGTGCCTATCTAAAGCGGTTTTCACACGTTCTCCGGAGTATTATACCAACGAGATTACAGGCGCAGACAGACCACAATTAATACACACGCAGTCGTACCGGACAGCTCTACTTGATACGAGACAGTGATGAGCTATCGACTGTATAACGTGGTCCGAAACAGTTTTCGTGTACTTTTTCACGAATACCGGAATTCACGTACAAATTCTCTTACACATCCGTTCACCAATAATTATTACTTTTCTCAGTTTTTTGAAAACTGTAAAGAAAAAAAGAAAAAAAGGGTTTTCTAAAAAAAAAAAAGAAAAGAAATTGTTACCTATAGACAGTTATAATAGTTATAATATTGCTGTATAGTTATATAGTTGCAATAAAACTAATATTGCTCTTACCCTACCCCATCTCTCTCGTGTAAAATATGAACGTCGATTTCGCATTTCGGTAGCACGGATCTTGGCCGATCAAAATTCGTAGTATCTCTATCACTATACGCGTAATGAAACTCATAAATCGTCCCGCTATACCTACCAAGGCTGAAAAACGGTTAGTAAATGGGTTTTTAACTAGGATTTTTAGCAATTTCAGAGCACTTTTCCCCGATGATTTACGATGAATGGGTTTTTAATTAAAATGTATTTCTATACATGTATGAAACGACTAGAAATAGAAGACGTGTGTTTACTGCATCGGCGAACGTTTCCGTCGACTGATGTAAACGTGGAACGACTATATATTATATATCATGTAGGAACGCGCGCGCGTTTAAGTTAAATTATAGGTTTTATACCAATAACTGCTAACGGTTCGAAAGGTCAGATAAGTCTGAAAGCGACAGCAAAAAAATAGTTTTTTTTTTTTTTATGCTTCCTCGTCTCGGCCATTCGGGTGTGTAAACGAGACCGTGTTTTGCGTTTGGCTGTCAGAACGCTATTACAATATAATATTATCGCCGACGTTGTAGTATTATACGGCGCACACAGGCGGTCTATTATAATTTACGCACTATTATAAGTCGAGACTCGAAAATAATTTCTCCGGCGAAGACGAATGTTTTAAATATACGACGCGATGTTCCTCGAAATACGAATATGTATACATGCACAAGCATAGTACGTACATGTGTGCGTGTGTGTGTCTGTATGTGAGTGTGTGTGTTAACACTTACATTACACTCGTGTTACGTTTTCTGTCAAATCGACCGCGATGAAATGAAAACGAGCGGTTGCCATTGTTAACGATTTAATATTGTGTTTTGGTTTTTTTATTTCTTCTACATTTTATGTCTTTCCGATACGCGGAACTTCGGTGCTGCTCGCATATCGAAAAACGTCCAAAATACGTCCTGACGCAGTGCATTACCAATAATATCGTAACGTTACGACGGTGCGTATTGTAATGTTATTGTTTGTAGTTTCTTGATAATTCTAAATAATTTATTTCGGTGTCAAACAACGTGTCTACTCACATTTATAAGAACATAATATGTAATACCCATGTCGAACACAAACACACATATACGAATTCTTCCTTCCTTTGCATCCCTCGAGTGCGTACTCAATACGACAGTGCCGCCGTAGCCAAGGGATTCTCAAGACTTATATCCCTGTCCGTCGAAATGTCAGATGGATATTTTTTTATAGTCTCGAACCCGAATAAAATAATATAAATGTATTGTCTAGGTAATATTCCATCCCTGCGGATTGCATACGACAACGTTACTATGTGGTTATTGATATATTTTTATTTATTTATTTATATACAATTATTACGGATGTAATGATTTATTGCAATAATAAAATAAAGATACTCCTATTTGATTCATCTTGTTTTGAGCCGTGAACGTTTCGTGAAAATTTGTTCGAATTATCAACCATAAATATTTGAAAAATAATTGATGCAACCATGTCACAATACAACTTTTAATCGATGGGTAATGGATTGATATTGTATTACCGTTCTTTAAATATCAATACGACTGTACTGTAATACAACCGCATACATGGGATTTAGAGAACATAACGTATTATTGGGCGACAAAAAAACTGATTTTAAAACGACCATATATTTACACTATTTAAGAAAAATAATTAATCCTTCCCCCGAACATAATTCTTGGCCTCGACACTGTGGCTTGGTTCATTGAGTGTTGTATATTTGAAGAGCGTGTGTCATACTTTGTCTAAGGCATACGCATGGCTTATTCGCAGAGGGTCCGAGACGAACGCTGAAAAGGATAATATTTTCCCCTTCTTACTAAAGAAAACCTGTGAATTTCATCCAAAAAGATTTTGATAACTGGGATGCTTGAATTACTCAATAGTTTTGACAGACGAAATTAGATATGTAAAACGATTATTACTGGAAGCGGTTTATTTTTCATTTTGTGGAGCGCTATTAATCCGATTATGAAAACACGACGATTCGGCGAACGTGTAAATGAATAATATTTACCAACGCGTTGGTATAACGATTTTTATGCGTAAATATTTTCGGAATATCACGATCATTTGTAACAGTTTTTTTAAACACCTAACGGTAATTTTAGTTTTCAATTAATTTTTTTGAGTTTTAGTTGACAAGAAATAAAAGTAATACATGTGTATTATAGTGCAAGTGAAACAAACAATAGAAAATACTACCCTAGCACATGTTACATGGTAACACAAACTTAGTTTATCAAACATAGTGTATCGAAATGCTGGATCGAAATAAAGATTATTTAAACATTCCATATAAAAGGTAGTGGTGTCCGTGAGGTGTAGAGTGGATATAGATACGGTGGTAGAGGGATAGATTATCGTTGAACAGGAAGGAACGCGAAAACTAATGTTAGCGAGGAGATGATTACCTATGCGTGCTCGGGTCATGATGTTTAGTGTAAATATAACATAATGTAAGTACAATGTCCCACAAGTTTCTCAGGATCCACGTATATATGGTTTTCAGTAAATTTACGACGGGTGGCAACGCGTAAAACGATATAATACAGCGAGTGCCGCCCACGGACGGACGCACGACCGGAGAAATCATCGGTAAATTACGACCGATCGGGTTGTACATTATTATTATTATTATTATTATTATTATTATTATTATTACTATTATATCGCCACCCCCGTGGTAATCGTCTTTCGCGACCCAAAACACTCTACCGTGACTGCCAATCCAGACGGATCACATGCGATTTATACGCACGCGTGTCTACACACGGTCTGTTCCACGGGGATCGAGTACTTCTTTGCAAACCATAGATCATCGAAAACTAAATCCTGATATTTTTTTTTCGTCTGGAAAATTTCTAAAACTAATTATGATGAAGATTATAAAACTCTTGGAACAGAACAAAGTAACGCGGTGGATTATCGTTCTTCCAAAACTCAAGACAAACAGTAAATGTTTAAACAGCCGAAAATTCAAGAGACTCTAGCTATCGAAATTGGACGTGACAAGAATCTGCAGTATAAATATGTAGAACTTGAACTTAACATAATATTTAAAAGCGTATAAATAGGACTTTGGGACTGAAAAAATCTTCTAGGGACACGCTGCAGTTTCAGCGTATAGAATGATCAAGTGTGACATTTGATCTGTCGTATAAACACGCAAAACACAGAAAATTGTATTATAGAGAAGTTTTATGCAGTCATATAGTATAAAAAAAATCACCCCGTACATTCGTACGTAACACACTTATAGATTATATCGTAACCTGTCCACGTTTTACATTATTTACAACAAGTTACGATGTAGGAAGACAGGTACGTTTGCAACCGCGTATTCGATCTAACGAACCACCGCCTGCGCCGCGTAAATTATTGCATTTCGCGTATGTAATATGATGCTGTAGGTACCCCGTGTTAATTTACGATGTTATAATGAGATAAATGGTTATTATGTTATTATCGATCACGGTTTTAATACGTCATACATTAGATGTATATATATATAAATATTTGGTTTTTTTCTTTCTTTTTTTTCTTAATCTTTCCGCGATTCAATGCCGCTGCCGCATTGATCTCTATCGACATACCCATACGATATTATGATGATAACATAACGTATACGCCACGAGTAATTAATAAACAACAGATATAATGACCCAGCAATTAAATAACAATCATCCACGCGGCCTATACCGTTTGCCATAATAATAATATCGTTATTTTAGCGGTGCGGTTCGCACGACGCGTTAATTGATTTATTTTTTAATTTTCTTCCAATCCCGCCCTCGCCAGTGTTATCGTAAAACAATAATAATAATATTATGACGAACGTTCGTGATTACAACGGTACACGTGTTAAAGGTACGAATACAGTTCTAGGTACGTTCGGATTCGAAGTCGATACAACGTGTACGAGTTGGCTTAATATTTCATCAAGACAAGTATGATACTGCAACGATGTTAGTTCTAAGGAATTTCCTACGTTACATGTTCAACGTTTAAACGCACGTAAAACGTCATTGCATTATTGTACTTTTCTCATGAATCATTCGACGATAGGTCCTTTGACTAAACGACAAATTTGACTTCTACGGATGTAAAAAACGTATGTCTTATGAGTTCAGTGATCAGCACTTTATGCGCTGAAAAACAATGAAATAATTTCATTTTACTGCACGTTAAAAATACAGGAAAATATGCGGTATCATTTTATGCAATAAAAATTTAAATAATTTCCAAAAATTAGCAACTTTTTTCGATCTTAAAACTATATGCAATTTTAAATAACTGCTAATATTTGTATTGAATTCTATGGTTTCAACAAATAAAAACTCAGAAGAAAACATAAAATAACTTTATAAATCCCCAATAATATTAAAATGTAATACTTATAACATGTCCTTATGATTTAGACGCTCGCATAAATCTACTTATGACGTTAAATAAAAAAAAATTTTATGATGAAAAAGTTGATTTTTCGTATAAATAATTCCAAATATTTCATCGGTAAATGTTCAAAATATGTATTTAAATGAAAAAAATACTGTATTACACTTAAATTTCCAAACTATCTTTTACGTTAAAGTACGTAGTACGTTTTCAACTACCTCTTCAATTCTAGTTCAGAGATTCGTGTAAATATTACGAAAGCATAAGCCAACACTTAAAGTAAATACAGAACGCGAATACATTTTTCATACGAGAATTAATACAATTATCAGGAGTCTCATAGTTTTATTTTTATCGGTTAAATATGTTCAGTTCGACGTTATTTTTCTGCTGTAACGACATACCTATACCTATAGTCTGTGGCGTAGCGAGAAAAATATTTTGGAAAGAAGGTTTTCATTTTCAATTCTTTCCTAAATAAGTACCAGCTTTTTAATTTTAATAAGTCGATTAAACATAAGATAAAAATTTTAATATAAAATTTTATTTAATATAAAATGTGTTATTATTTAGTTTATTAAAACTGTGAACATTGTTTTACGATGACATTATATAACATACCTATATTTTAAAATTATTGTATATTTTAGAAAATATAAGAGACATTTCAGGAGGGGGTTAACCCGTTAACCCCTCCTGGATACATCACTGCCTATGGTTAACACGATACTATATTTATACATATTCTAACAAACCTCAATTTTAGTTAAATTGTTTCATATTACTCGTATTATCCTCGAATTCAATTTTAATATCATAATTGAACTGTTTTATATGTAAGTACTATTGCTTTATTATCCATAATAAAACACCATTAAGTTTAAAAAATGGCTTAAAATTCCGTAGTAAACATTTAATAGTGCAATCAAATATAATCTAATAAAATAATTTTCTTCCATATACTTTTGGTTTATAAAATATATACACGTGCAGCGTACGGTATAAACTCAACCGGGTTTATAGTTCTTTAAAAAAAAAAAAACATAGAATATTAGATTTTAATATCGACGAAACGAATAAATGTGAACTAGTGTCTAAATTGACTTTAAAATGTTTATATATTATAATATTTAAAATGTTCTGAAACGTTTACAAAGGTTTTTTGTTGATTTGCTACGAATAATACTTGATATTTTTATTAAGATGTTATTGAAATCAAAAATCATAATATAATATTATATTTTATTATGTTGAGTAGGTACTTGGCAGTAGCTGACCTAATGAAAATTGACAATCTATGTCCTTTTATTTCTGAAAACGCATAGTCTCACCCCACCAGAAGAAAAATCATATTAATTTACATTTAATTCACATTTACCTGTACCGAAATGTACACGGCTGATTAAGCACTGTCGTCTATTCGGTTTTGACGTTTAACCTTATATTATATTATTATTATTATTATGTTTAACACAATACGTTACTACCCCGATGGGGTTGGTTTGAGGTAAATTCGCTTTCTGTAACGTAATACAGTCCGTTAGTTATACATTATTTTATATCGTATATACAAAAACGTTGGGTGGCTTCTTTTTCTTCTGACCACGTGATACACGCGGCACACCCCAAAACATAAAACAAAAACTGTAACCCTTGTAGGGGCTTTTAAATATTAATTTATTTTAAAACAAAGAGTGCGTATAAGTAGATGTTTACACATCAATAGAAAACAATTATATTGTTTTGATGATCGACGTGAAAATACATAATGCCGAACGATTAGTCGTGTCCACGCGTGACGGCCACTAGAGATTTGGAAAACAATAAAAAAAAAAAAAAATACTTGTAAAATGGGGTGAAAGGGATCTCTCGATAACGCTTCGATTATTATTTTTAACGACCCTGTTATTATGCGCGCGCATTATGAAGTGCCGTGGCAAAAATACCGCGGTGTTTACATTATGCGGTCCGATAAAAAATACTATAACGGTCACATAAATATTTAAAAACTGTACGCCGCGCGCACGGCGCACAACACTTGAACCTTCAAAAACAAAACCGGGTGGAAAAAAAAATTGTAAATATATAATAACTTAATCGGACTCGTTTATCGACCGGCAGCAGTTTATTCCCCGCCCTACAGGGGTAAGGCACAGAAAAATCATATTTAAGTACAATAATTCATCGGCAAGACCTCAACATTATTATTACTATTTTTATTATTTTTATTACCTATAAAATTGGGTTATATTGGTTTTATATCTACGTAAAACAAACAGTGGTTTCGTGTAATATATATTATACATGTGTGTAGGTAAACTGCCGGCAGGTAAAAAATTATCCTTTCGCCGGCGACATTACAAGCCTAAGGCCGGATAATATAATTATGTAGTAATAATACTGATAATAATAATAATGGTGTGTGTAAACAAAACTACACAGCCAAATAGAATCGAAAACAAATTAGACATCTCCGCGAACATCGTAATAACATTTTAGCGAAAATATCATTGTCTGAAATGCGTATAGCAAATTATATAAATATTCTATAAACAGACGAAGTACAAAAATATCGTTATCGGTGCAGGGCTGCAATTCTGTACATATAAACAATTAAGAAACACGCGATTCTAACCATAAGTATACGTTATGCGTGATGTTTTTTGATCTCCAAGGACCGGTATTTTTGAGAAATAAGAAGGTTTATTTATTCCGAAGACTAACCATCACGAATAAATAGAATATATTAATATTTTAAACTTAATTTAAATAGCATTTATCTTTTCATCTAAAAAGCTTCGCTTTTATTTTTGAACAGAAAGTAAATCATTTTGATATTATCTAATTTTTAAAAGAGTACATTTTCCATAATTGGTATACTTAAACTTAATTACGACTGTTTTCAGTTACTACCAATAAGGTAATGATTGCGTTATGATTTAAAACTAATCTAAATTTGAATAACTTAGCGATTATTTTTTTTGTCGTATAACGAACAGATAACAAAAATGAAGTAAATTTAAAAAGTTACTTTGAAATAGACCATGAGCTAATTTTTTTTTTTAGTGTTTCCAAACTAAAGTTTATACTTTTCCAATATATAAATAATCAGTTATTAAATGATTAGGTTAAATCAATGTTCTCCTTAATTTAAATTTCAAATATTATTAATACATTTTTATAAAAACTATTGTTTTAAATAAAATAAATCATAATTATTTAGATAATTAATTAGAAGTAGGTATTGAAGTACTATTCTTGCATTTCATTAGATTTAAAAAACGTACATAAACCCGGTTTCATATAGTTATTATACAGTAAAAATAGAGTATTAATATTGTATAAAATATAATATATAGTTATTATCGAAATGTCGATCGAGCAACAAAAAGCGTCTTGTGTGCTCCGTTTCAAAAAGTGCGAATTTATTATCACCGTGCAGCGAGATTATCAACAAAAGTTTAGCGTCGGATATTATAATAGTCCAAAGTACTCGAAGATGGTATAAAACATTCTAAGGGAATTCGTCAGGTCGAATAAGAAATTCGAATGAAAATGTTTAACAAATTCGATAAAGTTTCACAAGAAACCTCAAAAATTAGGTCGTCATGCATCCAAAGGACTTACTATTCCACACTCAACAGTTTGGCGTGTGTTGCGGAAATGTCTAAGATATAAACCATAAAGATTTTGTTGTTACAAGCTCTCTATGATGGCGATATGCAAAGAAGGTTTGTCTTTTGCACACCTGTTCTTAAGAAGGGTAAGAGATACAACAGTTTTCCTATCGTATCATTTTTAGTGATGAGGCCACTTTTAATTTGAATGGGAAGGTGAATCATTACAATGTGCAAATTTAGGGATTAGAAAACCCAAGTGTAGTTATAGATCATGAAAGGAATTCGTTCAAAGTTAATGTTTTCTGCAGAAAACATTAACGTAATTAGAAACGGTGCATGCACCGTTTCTAGAGATAAAGTGTTTGGACCATTTTTCTTTAATGAGACCACAATAAAAATTGTTTTACACCTATAAATTATAAAAGATTGGTTATTCCCACAATTATAAACCTTTGGAGATTATTTCATCTTATAAAAATATGGAGTATCACCACATAGGTCCCTAGAAGTACGCAAATTTCTTAACGATCAGCCACCCCAGCGATGAATCCTTCACTGTAGTACTAATAACGTTACATTTTGTTCATCGGACCTTACAATCTGTGATTTGTTTTCTTTGGGGTTACTTAAAAATTTTGATGAATTGAAAAGTCACATTATAGATGTCATCAACCTGGTAACAGTCGACATACTTCAATAAGTTTATGAGGAACTTGAATATTGCTTATATGTGTGTTATGCAAGTAAAGGAGGTCACATTGGACATTTGTAAATAGTATACCTAAAAATTAATGTAATCAACTAACTTATAAAACTCATCCAAACCTAATAGATTAAATTTTACAATAATTACAATTTTTTGAAATCGGACGAATCATTTTGAAGTATACACCGTTTATGCATTATTTGCATTAACTATAAATAAACTCTAAAGGTTTTCGGTGACGATTTTCACCAGTTTTTTTGTACAAACACTACGTTATTCAAACTGTTAACTTTAAAAATAATAAAAAAAAAAATCGATTAACCACTATAAAATTATCAAAGTATACACGTTAACCGTATAGGAACGTGGAGGATCTTGGTTCCTCGATGAAAATCAAACAACAATCCAGCTCGAGTTTATGTACAATATATATAATGAAGTGATTAAATCGTTAAGAATGGAAAAGAAGCGCGATATTGGGAGGAACCAATAAAGTTTTGTACACAAGGGTGTACGGTAGGCGTGACAAAAACGGGTGGAAGCGCATATCCTGTTTGTTCGAAGCGCGTATTGACTATAATTTTTTTCGTTTTTTTTATTATTATCATTACTCTCGTACCTTTTCTTCCGCTAGCGACGCCTACGTGTGCACACTACATGGTGTTGAGAAAATTAGATCGAAAATGTGTAATTAAGGCTGTCCTGAACAGTCACCGTTTATCTTGATCGTTACCGTGTCGGCGTGTAATTACACCGAAATGTTCTCGGCTAGAGGTAAGATGATGAGTCTAGACCGCGGATTGAAATCGAATATCTATTCCCGCAACTTTATCCACCGTGGACATGTGCGAAAATGCACACAAAAACCACAACATCGATAAGTTCGATCGGTTTTCCAATTGGTTTTATTGCCTAAATGGTATACCAAAATATAACGAAAAACAAACCGATTTTACCCTACGTATAATTTGTATACAGTAATTTAAAGAAGGTATTTGTCTGCAAACCGTATATTTACTCCGTTGTATAATGACATTATTTTGCGACTCAACACAAAAATCGATGTGATATAATAAGTTTATGTTTGTTCTATACATTTATTTTTTTCGATCGTCTCCCATAAAATAATTTACTTTTATCGTAATATCACAGAATTGTAAACTTATGATCATAAAAAGTACGTTTTAGCATTTTCTACTTTATTAATAACTCTTTATAATGATCCCCTACATAGGCGAAATTTGGCCTAAATGTATGGGGGTGCTAGATTTAAGTTGACCAAAGTGACCCATGGGAAACTTTGCCCCTCACGCCCCCTTACCACACCACCATTCATACATTCATCATACTAACTTATAAATAATTTATAAAAAAATAACACCAAAGAAAATAAAACACATTAAAGACATGTATATTTACGGGTACACTGTGTATAATTTATTATATTTATTTTTCCATGTGGCCCGTTACAGACCAACCTGCACCGGCCTAAAAATATTGATAAGCTTTCTATCGCGAGACGCGAATAGTCGATACTACAATAGATGTTTTGGCGTAATCGTATCGTCTATTGTTTAGTCTTCTATAAAATGTTCTTATGTTTTAAATACATAATAATTTATTAATCATAAAATTAACAATAAATTACCAATATCTAATATATTAATATTATGAAAGTGGAAAGTCTTAATAATAAATGTATCCTAAGCCTATCACAAAATATCAATTCCTATGATTAAATAATAAAGTTAATCAATAAAAATTCGATGATGCTACTAAAAAATTTTGGGGGTGCTAATATAATATTTGAGGGTGCTAAGCACCCCCAAGCACCCCCCAAATTGCGCCTATGATCCCCTATAAGACGGAAATACATGACTTTAGAATGGTAATCTCTTACTTGGTAAAACTAGTAAAATAAAAACTTAATCGTCGATAATGAACAATTATTAGATATATTTTTTTTTTAATTATAACTAGATTATTTTATATATAACAATAATTTATCATACATTTAACAGAAAAATCAGTTGGTTCCGAACGATTCCGATGTGAAAGGGTTTTACAGTATCTCTAATATTAACATAGGTATCGTTTAATATTTAACGTGTATAATTTTAAAGTATTTATTTTTAAATTGTTTTATTTATTTAATTTTTTTTTGCAGGTATCGTAGCAGAAGACACACGAACATCTCGCCTCAGGTTATATGTATTGCGGGTGGTATGACGTTTTGTAAAACAATACTTAGCTACCGTCAAGTATATATATATATATATATAGATAGATAGATAGATAGATAGATATAAGGATGAACTTTATACGGAAACATTAACCTTGAATTGAAAAAAAAATGTAAGATATAGGTTAGTAATGATGTGTGGCCGATTAACGTTCGCTTACATAAGACGAAAAGGTATTGAATTACAGCTTACATATTTTTTTACGAAAAAAAAAAAACTAAGAAAATCCACGTTTGGTTTATTTTTTATTTTTAATAAAACGATCGTTTATTGTTTCGTACGCAGACCTTTCGTACAAATAATTAAGCTTCTTAAACGGCACGTAATACTTCCATTAGTGAAAAACTTCATGATAGTTTTTTTAAAGTAACACGATCTTAAGTCTTAATATGATTAATCGATTAAAGTTGCGAAGGTTCATAAAACGGTTTTACAAATATGAACATGTTTTAATAACGATCGTAATCCTGGATGCGCCAGAATCTATTTTTCAACGTCTGGAGTTTAATATTAGTATTAAACACGCACATATCTATTAAATGATAGTGTTATGGTCAAATATTATGTCAGGTATTATGACCGCCTCGAATTTATCTATTTATTAGATTAATATTGACTAGAAAATTAGTTATTGCCACATACATAAGGTGTTGATAGAAATATGGAAAAAATCAGAAAAATGAAACTATCCTCGTTTATTATTCTAACACATTTAACCTAAAATGGGTGCGGTGTGAATACAGTTCTCTTATGAATATTATTTATATTTTTGAAATTATTTAAGTTGAATGTATATATATATAACTTAATTATTTTGTTCACTAAAATATTTATAATTTTATAAAATGTATTATATTTATTTTATTATTTTTTTGCAATAATAATATATTTAAATTTAAATCTATTCTGTTGTTTATGTCATATCACTGAAAATGCTTATAGTGCAGTACACGTAGTCCATAGAGTGGCACTGGAGTAAAAATATTATCAAAATTATTTGATAAGTCATAATATGTATGATTTTACCAGTGTTAAATATTTCTTTGATTATTGATTTTGAAAAAAAACGAGATAATAACTTATGAATATTTTTGGTACACGTATACTTTTATTATTTTGAAACCAAGATTTACTATAATGAGTAATAAATGTTGGATCATTATTCATTAGGTTACATTAGAATTTTATGTTTTTTAAAAAAATCAATCAGAGGATTACAATAAAGTAATTAGTTTTCGGAATTATACTATAGATACTTTAAGATATTTTAATTTGCAGTGTATGTATTAGTTTTTGATATCTGAGCACCAGAGAAAAGTGAATAATTGTTACCTTTTAAAATGTATATTTTGTAAAATATAATTTAAAGGTTAAGACTTAATTATTTTCAATTTTAACTTAACGAGGGTAATTTTAAATTTTTTTTACGATCGTCTAAATTATGCACGTATGTTAATGTTTATGTTTTTGTGATCGAAGTTTATCTATTTGCTTCAACCGGTCTACTCTTCCTACAAGTAGGTATTAGTCTGCTACATGCAGCAGTGAAAAGTCTCATTATTACGAGATGTGTAGTTTGCGTTTGAAAGAGCAACGATAGCGACTCATTTTAGAGAACTGAATTTCGTAGAATATCGAATTCTTTCGCAGTGTGCTGTAGAAATTTCACATTTTTAACTCCATCAATGACTAACGTAAATCAATAACACAGAAGCGACGAGGCGAGAATGTTACAATATTATTACTATTATAATTATTATTATTATTATTATTATTATTATTATCATCATTATTGTATTGACTGTATACTTTGGTATGTGTCTGTAACGGCGGTCGCGGTAACAAGTCAACTCTGCGTTTGAAATCGAAAACATGCGATCGTGTATATTAATATTACGTTTCAGCCGCGGGAAAAGTTAACTATTACGAAATCATCATACACACACACACAGATATATTAATATATTATTATTATTTATTATTACAACGGCGCAGCTAATGCGAGCGTTCGCCGGCTATACGAAACCTCCGTCGTTTTGTAATTTTTTCCCACCCCCGCAAACGGAGTTATAAAATAACATTTTTACATCGGCTATATTATATACGCTAAGGGTTGTAGGTATACAATATCAAAGCCGGCGTGAGAATGACGTATAATACGTCTATCCGCACGCAGCTACACGGTATAATCGCGAGTTTATTGTGACAAGGGATGATATCACCTCTCGAAATAATAATATTTTAATGTTCATTCTAATGTGCGAGCGTGTGTGAGTATACGCCTGTACACACGTATAGTTTTTTTTTTTCACTATCTTTAACAAAACAATAACAATGACATCGATGATTTATTTGAAGTCATATGCGTGGTTGATTTTCATCTACCCCCCTCCTTCGTAAATGGTGTTACATCCGTCGTGTAGAATACATTTTTTTGGTAAAAAAAAAAAAAAGAGAAAAAAGTAAAATGAAACGTAAAAATAAATATAGTACCTATATACGCCATATTCAATTATTTTGATTTCGGGGTATACACACACATATACTCGTTTATATATACAATAGCATTTAGAGACGGTTCGCGTGTGTAATTACTAATTTCCAATGATTGCGTTCCGTTTGAGCACACGCTAAAAACAACGTTTGCCATACGTGCGCAAACGCACGCGTAAATAAAAAAATTAAAAATAAAGATAAAAATGCACCCAAATGCGCACGAGCGCATATTATACACGAATAATACGTATAATAATACGAATATATAAGAGGAGCTAATAACACTGTTCGGGGTGACGCACTGACTAGTATAAATACTTATATGTATAATATTAAAGTCGGCTGTACAACCTGTGCAGTCGATTCCGTCGCTGTTGCGGTTTTATTTTGAAAATTAAATTTTTGACTTCCGCCATCCCTCAAAGATGCAACTATGTAATAGCGAAAAAACACGAACCTATTATGTGTATATATAATAACCGTGCACATTATTATTATTATTTCCATTGACAACGTATTATATACAATATTGTAGTACAACAGGGACCTCACAAGAAGCAGAACGTATAGTACTTCATAGTATTTTAATCGGTGCGGCATATTCGTGTTGTCCTCAGCTCGTTTGTATCGTTTTAATTTTTTCTCTTTTCAGGTCGCAAAATATTGTCAATCTAAACTTAACAGCACACAACAACATTTGATAATAAAAAAATGTCTATTATGAACAAGTTTTTTTTTTTTTAATAATTTGTGAACATATTCGTACGGTCGTAGCTAATTGACACGAACATTCAAATGGTAACAACCCATCGTTTCGACAGTCAACGGAACTTAATATATATTCAGAAATCAATGAAATACTTAATTTTTAAAATACGAACATTTCAGTTTAACCTTGTCCTTGACCGCGAGTGTCGTATGAAAAACCAACAGAATTTTACTGTGTTCATTGTGGTGGGACACCCTGATTTGCACAATCTATATATTACGTGCACATTATGCGAATAATAGGGAAAATTACTCGGATGAGAACTATACACTGTGATTTCAGGCGGACACTCTGGTTAGTATCTTGCAAAATGGCATCCATAGATATTTTGCGTGACACATGAAATTACGATTGAATATCGAGTGTTTAGCATAACCAACACTTCGTTATTACACGGAAAAAAAAAATTGTTACTACACCTATTTATTTGGTTATCATAGCCCTTAAATTAGCGTTAACAAAGCGACAGCTATTCAATATATTGTAAGTACCATTTCAATTTAGTTAAACCTTAACCCTGTAGTTTAGTTGATTATAACTAAGTCATTTAGTTGTTAGCATTATTGGTATAGCTATTGCTACTACTAATATTCAATACTAAATACCTATTATTATGGTTACACGAACGTATACGTTAATGTTTTAAATGCAACACGACTGTTTAAAATCGAATTGGAGAAAAATATCATTAGGATACGACGTATACTAATAATCATTAATCTGATAAGCGTTTGCTTGACTATTTTGACTCAGGTAAGCTCATATGACATTGACCTGTTTAAGGGATCTGGACAAAGGTTCATCCTGAACTTAAAGGTGCAAATATAAAAAAAAAAAATAAACAGTATAAGTTTATTTTATCGAGGTCTCGAGGACTAGATCTCGGTGTGTGATATTTAAAATTATGGAGTATGGTTACCTTACATAAAAGTACACTATAAATATTTACTATAAATTAACATATTATAAATAATATACGTTACTGTTGGTGCAAGGAATAAGTGAGTACTGTAGTGGACTTGATGTTAATTGTCTTCCAACTAGCGCCTCTTTCTATACGGCTTTGCTACTGCACTCCAGTACTCCACTGTCCTCTCTGAGTTATATATCCACACCAAAAACGCATAGTCAGCGTTCGTCGTGACCTCACTCCTTTTCCACAAGCTCAACGTATTTTAGCCGAGTTATATTAAAGGAATAATGTAAGATGTTGATGTATAACAATCGTTACACACTTAACTCGTATAGTATTTACATCAGCGGTTCCCAAACATTTACTACCAAGGAACCCTTAAGAAACAGTTTGGTTTCGTGGAACCCCATGTTTTCACCTCCAGCCAAATTTAAATTTTTCAATTTTTTTTTATTGAAAAACTGACATATCAATATCACATACATAATAAATGTTTTAACTTTTAGTGAGGCGCGCGGGGTAATTTTTTACTTCAGTCTAATTTTAATTTGCTATAAATTATTTGATTAACTTTCTACACTCAAATGGCTTAAACTATATATTATAGTAATTATCATACAATCACAAACACGAAACAGTTGGGATGTAATTAAAATCAGTGCGTGAATAATTGTTTACTAAAGCGGTCCTGTTTGTAGTTCGGCAAAAATTTACTGCATGCGTTTTATTCTTATTTTATATTCTTTAATTTCTACACAAATTGAAAATACGGATGAACAATAGAGACTTGCTGTGCCTACTTTGATGCTTCGTAGTTATTTTTAAATAATAAAGGAAGTACAAATTATGTATTTATAAATACATATATGTACAAAAAGTTATAATACATTTTTTTCTTAATTAATAAATATTTCTTAATTATAATTAATAGTTGATAAAGAAAAGTAATATTTTATGATTTGCAATTTAAAAATGTACAAAATATCGTCAATACAAATTAAATAATGTAAAAATAAAATATTTCATGAACGAAAAATAATTACACCGCGCGAGTTGTCACTAAGTTACAAGGATAGTTAATGATTATTGTTTATTACAATTACTATTGTCAGCATTCACAGAGGAATCATTGAGATTGTCCTATGACAACCTTAGGATTTGCAGAACATACTTTGAGAATCGTTTAATAAATAACAATTAATTGAAGAATCGACTTAATTGAATTAACTCACTTAGAATATAACTATCATTGTACTTTAGTGATATGTACACTACATACTTTTTACAAACTATATAAGCGAAGTACAAATAATTAAAGGGTGTACCAAGACAACTCGACGTGTTACGCCATGCGTGTTACCAGTAACTTCAAAAATCTTATAAATTTATTCAAGCGAAAAAAGGGCCACAAAATATCGGCTTTAACTGCGTACCCGGGAAAGAGGGCAGTGTCGTATCAAAGCATAGACCGGATACCTCTAGATCTAGAAGGCCCCAAATTATAAATTACATTTTTTTTTTTTAAGTTTCATAATAACTAATAATAATTATTTATGTCGTAAAAAATATATGTACTATAATTCAAAGGCCCCCACTGATATATATATATATGAAACCCTGGGACCTCACATGCTCTAAAAATGGTTCTGGGGGGAGGGGGGATAATGGTTTTCAACCAAAATATATTTATGTAAAGCTTTAGTTTTGCAATGAAGCTTCGGCTCGGTGTGGAGTGACTCCATCCTAAATTTTTAAAAGATGTCTGGCCAAGGTCCGTACTCCAATATAAGGTTTGGCGCCATTTATGGGCGCCTATTGGTAATCTTTCAGAGGGAGGGAGCAAAATAAAAAAAATTCTTAAATTCATGGTAAAAAATTGTTTAATGTTATTTCAACAAATAAATATAAATATGATATTATAGGTATTGTCATTGATTATGCTATTATTTATATAATTAATATTTTTATGGTATACTATCTGAACCCTAGCACTTTGTAGCCCGTTAAATCTTACCTCTTATATGCCTCAAACTGTGTGTTAATCTACAAACAAAAATCTCCATCGTAGATCTTAAAATGTCTGCTTAATCACCTCCCAGGGTTGAACCTATCACTTTTTAATTTAGCCTATCTTCTGCCCGTAGGTCTAATATATCTCTGTACCAAATTTCGTCGCAATCGGTCCAACCGTTTAAGAATGCATAAAGGACAAACAGATAGAAATCCATTTACATATTATTTATATATATATATATATATATATGTATATAATGTATTGTGTGTGTGTATGTATGTGCGCCGACCAGTGGGGACCGCAACTATATAACTATATTATATATGTATATACTATATAATGTATACCATCCTCTATTTCCACTCCTTACAGCCCTTTTTGGAACTTTTATACTTTACCGGACACCCTTTTTTTAGCCATTTTTTTTTTTTTTTTTGGACTTAGTCATTTTTGTACGAAAAAAACGTTGGCAAAATCCAAATTTGGGGCTCGGACTTAATTTGGAAGTTATAGCTGTTTTAAGTTAGTGATTTTTGCAGTTTTTCTTTAAATGTTAATTTTATCCATATAATATATAATATATATAAATATATATAAATGCAATATTATATTATAATATTGCATTTAATGCGATGGTTTAAAGCGTAGGTTTATAATGCGCTGAACAAACACGGTTCAATGCCCGACGGGTGCACATGCATTTTTGCATTTTTTTACGACACGTTTTTGGTTATTCTATATAGGAACATATTATGTTTTACATTAAATATATACATATGTTATGTTACATTGTACAGGTCATGTAATCGCAAATCAAAAATATCTTTCATATTTTATCTTCTAATTTATTCTTTCTTATCGAGACCGAGCGAAACTTTAATTTTTAAAATTTTAGGACTTCGCTCTTTACGCCTGCCGGCTCCACTTACAAACTCGACTGACACTTCGTGTCGCTTTTCGTGCCGGAAGGGGCTTCGCCCCAAGGGGAATTATAGTCTAAGTCTAACCTAGTTTTTGAGCAAACCTTGATACTGCTGCTGATGGGATTATGCTTTGTAGGTATGTGAGCCTAAAACCTTGCTACACACATAAAACTGTGGAGTTGTTTTTACCACCAAATAAGTCAATTCCGTGCACATTCGAGCGTTAGATTTCGCCTAAGGATGAAGGAGTGTTAATTTGACTACGCTATGTAGTTAATAGTAACCACTTGGTTTAATTCACCTATGTTAGTTAATACAACGCCAGTTTCAGTTCTAATTTACTTCATAAAAAGTATCGGTATAACTACATCAACAATGTTATCTCAACTATTTTAAGGAGTTAAAATCAATATTATTTTTATTTATACAACTATTGCAAAAAAATTGAGTGCTACTGACAGAGATCTGAACATCAATTGGGGTTATTTTGAAGTTCCCCTAATCTAACGCCTACCCTACTGAGCTACTATCTAACTTGATATCAAATTGTGGAAACACTGTTATCTAAATAAAGTCATATCTACAATTTACCTGTGTAATTATAAGATATTGTAAAAAAAATTGTTTTAGGTAATTAACTATTATATTATATTATGTTTTATATCTAAATTACTAAATGTGCATGTTTGTACAGATTGTTTTTTTTTTTTTTAAAAAATAAAGAATAAAGGTAATTAACTAATGAACATAGGCAGATATTTGATCACATTTTGGGGGGATTAACATGTTTGTCTGATCCATGTAAACATTTATTTTTAATAAGTGTCCAATATTCACCTATGCTAATGAGATCAAATAAAACGAATACGAATTGCCTCTTAATATATAATAGGTACCTTAAATTGTATCGTTCGCAACACGATAATTAAGATATACATGATACGAAACGAACGTGTGATGAAACTATAATAAAACAATAATCACTGTAGGTATAAAGTATACTGAGACAATAAGTGAAAAACTGAAAAGACGAACAACGAGAACAAAAATACCGGGAATATCAAAAATATTAACAAAAGAAAAACACAAACTAATAATGTTATATAATTATAATATAAACAAGAACACAGCACATGTGCAATTTCAATAATAGATTTTTAATTATTATCGTATCAACTAGGCTAGTCACAACAACGTGCATCGATATTTATTTTAAGAGTAAAAATAATTCAGAATAACTCATTAACTTGTAGTTATTTTAATCCTCCAAACATGTTAAATTAAATAACCTGGATTCTCAAAATAACAATTTTTACGAGTTACTTCAATACCTTCAAATAGTTGAAATATTATATTTAGATCAACGATCTATTGCAGTTGATTTAACCTACAAATGCAGTTTACTTCAATTATAATGCTTGATAACATAGTATGTAGTTAAAACAATTCTATGTGTGTACGCGAGTAAATCACGAAAACTAAAATAATTATATAAATAACACATTTTATTAGGTTTATTATTCCATTATCATACCATAAAATTTATCAAACATATATTGTACATCTAACATATTATACATTTCGATTACTACGTACGAAATATTATTGGTCATTTTGTTTTTCTCTACTTACGCGAATACACTAAAGGTAACGTGAACTATAGCAGCTGAAAAACAAGTAAATTTATTCGACCTTAAAGAGTGGTCAGACCTAAACGACGGTTTAGGTTTAATTACAAACTTACAACATTTTGGTATTTGGCCAACGGAACAAAAATGTATACGTGGTCATTTAATGAAATTGATTAAAGAATAATCCACATTAGATAATTATAAGTGGATTTGTCGAGAAAAAGTTGGTAGCAAAAAGAGGAAAAAGATATGCAACTACAGGTAAGTAATACTACAATTTACTATAACTAACAAAATTTAAAAAAAAAAAAAATTAAAGAAATTAAAACTAAAACTTAAAAATATTATTATTTATAGTCTTTCCATCCGACATAAAACGTTTTTCTATAAATCTCATCTCTCACTACTGACAATTTGTGGGTTTGTTAATTTGTGGACAATGAACTGAAAATTTCCAGTAATGAGACTACAATTGAGGCTTATAGATAAAACCTTAACTGACTGGTCGTTTTGTCGAGAGGTGACATATGACATGATGATTATAAAAAAATCAAAATTGGGTGGGTATGGTCACATCGTCGAAATTGATGAATCCAAATTTGGACGTCGGAAGCACAATAGGGGCCATAGAGTTGAAGGTCAATGGGTATTTGGAGGCTATGAGAGGGAAACTGGGATGTGTTTCATGGTCCAAGTTCAGAACCGTAATGCAACAACCCTTTTAGAAGTCATTAAGGAGTGGATAAGACCCAGAACAACAATAATTTCAGATTGTTGGAAGGTAATATACTTTTGTATACATTTAAATATAAATGTAATACATTATTTTATTTTAGGCATACAATATCTTAAAAGATGAAGGCTACGTTCACTTGACTGTGAACCATAGTCTCCACTTTAAAGACCCGGTAACAGGTGTGCATTCAAACACCATAGAAAGTACATGGAGACATTCCAAACAATCTATGTAAAACTATTGCAGGAAAAAATCTTTTTATGTTGGGTATTTAGCCGAATTTATGTTAACATTGTCGTTTACATAATTTGGACCCAACGATAGAGTTTTTTAAACACGCTGGCATACTTTATAACATGGAGAATACTGAACCTCATACTTTCATCATCGGCGATGACGACGACGATGATAACATAAACAGTGACAACGGTGACGAAGAAAGTGGGGACAATGGCAATGAGAGTGACGATGGTGGCGATGATGAAGGCGATGACAGTGGTGACAAGATAAATAATTAATGTTAATTTAAATAAATATAAATAAAAACACGGTCACAAAATAATAAAATATTGCAAACGATTATTTCGAATGGGTCGGAGATGTACTCGATGTGTTTGTGCCACAAGCGTTTGTGAGACCACTGCGCCATAAATAATATTGAAATTAATGTTAATTAAATTACGTATTTAAGAAAACGTATAACGTCAGAGACCTGTAACTTGAAAACTATGTTCGAGCCCCAAATTCTGACTTCACTATCGTTTTTAGTATACAAACTACAATAATTCATAAAAAAAAAAGTAAAAAAAAAGGGTGTCAGGTAAAGTACAAATATACCCCCTTTTTTAGTATTAAAAAGTAGCCTATGACCTTTCTCAAATCATTGTCAAACGTAGCAGCCTCTGTATCTTTTGACGTACAACATGACGCGTTTGAATTATCTCTGCAGAAACAGTTGCATTCTTCGACGAAGGTGTTTCAGACACTACATCAAACGCACTATTTTCTTCACTTATTTTCTGATTACTAAAAAATTACCGAATATCCATAGTAAAAAGGTAAAACGAACGGTATAAGCACTAAATAATGTCTCGCAGAATGACGACAGAAGACCGAAATTAATAATAAGGTGCCGGCGTGTGTATTTTATTATCAGCTGTCAATGCATTAATCAGATTAATCGAAGTCAGAGAACATTAAAACGTGTCTGATAAAATATCTGCAGTACTGAATGTTTATGGGTACACCACTAATTATCGGCGGTACCTATGTGTCGTTAATAGGTACGGTTAAAGTCATATATTACCTATAGCACTGAGTATTTTTATCCTTATTTTATATCCCAATACATTTTATTTCATTAAATTATAAGTTTATATAATTATTCCAGGGGGGGGAGAAGTGCCTCGTTTTGCACATGACGTCATAGCGTGTTAAGTGCAGTATAGAATCTGTGTACATCGTTATTATGAAACCAATGGCCGGGATAAAATATAAAATTATCTAATAGGACGTTGTAAACATTCAGCAACCGTGGTACGAAACGTACGGACGGTATTTTGATAACAAACCCGTTCTTATCGCTATCACTATCAAGCCGATCACAATGTTATCAATCAATGCCAGTTTAAGGTTACGAATAAAATATAATTTAAAATGTTATTAAAGCTTTACAGTTATTAACAGTTATTATAATTAATAGCATCGACCAAGACAATATTTCGAAAATTACACTTGGTGTACCAATAGACGACGGTAAGGACGAAATAAATGAATACGCTTTAAGCGTTCTGGGAAATACGATTTTATTGTAATTTTTAATTTAACTCTCGCTTCTTTCATGATAATATTATAGTAACTTCAACGGGCTTCTAACTATTATGGGAATAGCCGCTTCTCATTTAACACGACATTTTCGAAGGTTCAATGTAATTAATCGAACTGAACGAATTATAAATAAAGAAAAACCCGTAGCAGCTCCATTACATAAAGTTGATGCTGAACGGCTTAAAAGTCTTCTTGAAAGTAATTTAAATGGATCGTATATTTTTAATAAGTTATTAATTTATCAAACATCAAAGACTAATAAGGCTGCATTAATTACAGATAATCCTGGGATTAAAGAAGAGACAGCCAATAAAGATTCAACTCTTGAAAATAATTTAAAAAATGTTTATGTCAAGTCTGAAGGTGATGTAAGTACCTAATGTATTTATTTAGATTTTTACTGCGGTTTCTAAATCTATTTTAACAAATCTTCTTATTTACATGAATATTATTTTGCACCTTTCCATTAACAGTGGTATTGTAGGAATATATTACCGCTATAGTTACAAAGTAAAAAGAAGTACAAAATTATACTTGAAACATAATTTTTTTTGTTATAAAAACTTTCAATTTTCAAAGAGCATTAGCAAGACTTTTAATGCTACTATTAAAAATACAATACATAATAAATACAAGTATAATGTAGGACCAAAAATATATAATTTTATTATTTTATTACATATTATTATTAAAATATGGTGTTATGTATAATATTTTGTGACTGAAGTTAGTCAAGCTGATGTTTGATTTGATGTAATTAGGATGGTATTTTTCTTGATCGTAGCTAAAAAAATACATCTTAATATTTTGAATATAATTTATTTTTAATATATTATACATACATTATTTATTTTTATAAAAAAGTTCTATGCTTTGTCTAAGAAATTTGTCTAACATAGTCATTATATATACAGTTAGTGAATTGATATAAATAACAGACATTTTATAAATATTTTTAATTTTTTTTTATAGTTACCCGATGTATATCCAAAATCAAAAACCAAATTACCAAAAAGTCGAGAACCAGTATTTACTTCAGGTTTTTTGGTCCAAGAACCAGAATATGTTCCTCCAGGACGTTATACACTAACACAAATTACTGAATGTATAGCTGATCATTACAAAGATAAACAAATGTATACAGCAAAAGTCTTGGCTGAACGAATTAAAATTGATCAAAAATTAATGGGTGTGTATATTTAGGATGAAATATTTATTAAATTAAATTAAATTTTAAGTTAACTAAAACAAACGTAAAAAAAAATATATTCAAATAATTATAAGTAAAAATTCTTCATTGTTTTATTTAAATATCGATTTAATTTAAATTTAATAAAATTGATTGAATGGCCCTTAAAATAAAATAAATGTAATAAAAGTATTGATAGAAGGAAGTAATTTCTGTACAATTTGTATTACAGAGTATTAGGTACCATAGATGTGTTCCAATTTTTTTGAACATTCAATTATATGATTTTAGTATTGAATTATATTCAACATTTATACAATTATAATGGATTTTATCTATTTGTGCTAAAATTGATTTTTATACATTAAATTATTGTTTTTATTTATTTCTTTAATTTTAAAATGTTTAAAATATAATTCCTTAATTTCTTATTGTAAAGTAGTTATATATTTGTGTGCTTTTTATTTTGTTAGTTGGTTAAAATTATATAATATTCTACTAAATATTTAAAGTTCATGTACATTTTTGTATAAAGATAAATTATAATTTGTATAGTGATTTTATATTTTTCTGTACTGTTATTAAACATAATAATTTAACCAATCCATATTGGACCAATGGAATACAATTGTGAGGTTGTGGAAGTAAGTCTTATACTGAGATTATTGAACAGCGCCAAAACAT
The DNA here is from genome assembly GCA_034509805.1 of Sipha maydis. Taxonomy (NCBI): domain Eukaryota; kingdom Metazoa; phylum Arthropoda; class Insecta; order Hemiptera; family Aphididae; genus Sipha; species Sipha maydis. The sequence goes on from JASXSY010000400.1 coordinate 125,255, forward strand.
TGCTCTATGCGCTATTGTTGCAGAATACTGGTACTACAGAAAAAACATTTTCTACCAAGATTTGTTAATGACCTCTGTTCAGGATGAGATAACTAAATTTGCCAGAAATCACGAGATAAAGCTTGATCAACTCACCAATCCAGTAGCAATTCAACTATTAACTAACTCTCCAGACATAAAATCTTCTCAAACGCCGTAAACCATATGACTTAGTGTACAAAATTAGACTAGAACCAACGCCTCTCCACTGGGAGAGACAACCCAAAAATGTATTGTACATAATTATCAAAATATTTTTCATTAATATTTATATACACTTATGACATATATTGTTTAAGATCATCAGTTGTTATAATAAAAAAGCCTCAGAGTGGTAACTAAAAGTAAAATCATTTTTATAAATATAGTTAGAATATTAAATATTTTAATAAAATAAATTAAAATATAAAATTATATTCATGGAAATGTATAAGACTGGTATTTAAATTAATAAACTTTAAAATGTAATTCCTTATTACTTAAATACTATATAACAAAAGAATAAACAATTTTAATTTAATCTGGATAATATAATTTTGAACCCCTCTAAACATAAAAATTATTTTTTTTATTACTGAAATTTTATATATTTTTTGTATGATGGATAATTAATTTTTTTAGTGCATTTAATATTTGAAATTATGTTAATAGTGGTCAATATTACCATCCCATTAATTAAAATTATAGTAGAACCCGTTTTAGACAATTTCCTGGCTAATACGCTCATTTTTACGAGTCCCTTGATTTTGACAACATTTATCATGTAATTAACTTTGGATAATACACCCTATGTTCCCAGATAAGATGCTTGTCTTGTCAATGACGTTAATATAAAAATACTTTGTATACAATTTAAAGAAATACTTCACTAATAATAACGATAACGAATAATGTGTACGTGTACTTTATACTGGTATGTATTGTAAAATAAAATAAAAAATGTTTGTTTCCGCATAATACAATTTCCCGCTTAAGACGCTATTTTTAACTGGTCCCTTGGAGAGCATCTTAAACAGGTTCTACTGTAGTATATATATAACATACTGATTATATTTAATGTTAATAAATTAAAATTTTTGAGTGTTAAACATGTCTGTTGAATATTTTCAGTGGTTTAATTTTAAACTTGATAAAGTGTATTTAATTTTATACAAAACGAAAGATTACCAACCATATTTTTTATTATATTTTTTACAAATAATTTATAAAAATATTGAGATAACTATTGATTTAAAAAAAAAAAAATTAAATTTCGATTTGGCTTTACATTTCAATTTAACATAAAATAGTAGTACAATGTCTAGCAATTTAAAAATTTGATTCTTTAACATTGATAGTGATCTAACATTAATGAATATGAAATGTAAAATAAATATCTCATTTTGTTGTTTATTATTCTCGATGAAAAATAAATATTTGATAAAAATGAAATTCTATTTGTTTTGTTGAGCTATTTAGTATTTTATGCATTTTACTTATATTTTTTAATATATTTTTAATATATATTTTATTTATAGTTTAATTAGTTGTTAAAAAATTCTTTAAAAGTATATATTATATAAGAAAACATGAAAAAATAAGATTATTATTTTACAATTCTTACATAGTTAAACAACTAATATACAAATAACTTATATTTATTTCAATATTCTAAATTATATAAATTTTTCAATGGCTTAAAAATATCTTAGTTAATAAAAATATTGGTCAATATTTATATATATATTTTGAAAAAAATATTATTTACTGACATTTTCAATCTTGAACCATATTTTGTACAAAATAATTATTAAATATAAAAAAATACTAAATAGTTTTTCCAAATTTATCAGATTTGAAAATGTATAGTTAAGTGTTTTAACAACAAAGGAAAAATTTAAAATTTTATTTTATTATGTGCTTAAAAATTATTTGAGTCTTACTCCAGTATATTTATCAAAATTAGTATATACAGTGTATAAATATTTTTTCTATTGTGTATTAAAGTAATTTTTTAATAAAATAAATAAATATTAATTTAAACACTAATTATCTATTTGTAATAATTTATTGATTTTAAATTTTTTTTCTATTAGAATTTTTGATTTTATTAATTAATTTATATAATATTTATACATTGAATTGTTTTGTTATTCATTTGGTTAATTTGATTATTACTTTTTTTTTTTTTTTTTGCAGAAAATATACTAAAGCATTACAGAATATTTGATATGTATATACCACAAAAAATGATGGAAAAACAAGCCTCTAAAAAACAATTATTTATTAGTAATGCTATTGATAAAATAAGAAGAAATTTAGAAATGGATAAATTTAAGGAAGAACGAAAGAAGATTGGTGAAAACTAGACACAACAAATTATTAGTTATACATTTTGTTCACATATGTATTCTTTAATGTGGAAATGTATTGTTCAGTCAGTACTGTTAAGTGTTATATAATGAAAATTATAAATTAATTTAATTTAATAATAAACAAAAAAATGAATATAAATCATTGAAGAATTATTTTGTATAAATGTACAATGAATAATATGGTATATTTTTTTGGGTATACATGATCAATGGTTGTAAATATTCAATCAAAATGATGAATATCATTAACTATCAAATTTTATTGATTTTGATATTTATGTAATTGTAAATTAACTGATTTTAAACATTGAAAATATAAATGCTAATTTTATTTTTTTGAATAGTTATAAATATGATAGTATTATAATAAAATAAAATACATAATTATACTTCATAATTAATTGCCATAAGTTATTTTAGAAAAAAGATACTAGCAAAAATATTATGCAAGAAAAGTTGTCTAAAAATTATTTGTTATAGAAGAAATATTACAAACCATTCAAATGATTTCCTTAAACTTTTTCAGTACTAATAGCATGTACACATAAACATTGAAAATAAAAAATGATTACCTATCGATTAATTTGCCAATTATAATACCAAATACATTTGAGCTAAAACATTTATCAACTAATTTATAACTTTTTTATAAAATATTTTACATCGTATGAATTCAATATGAGTAATATATGACTTAAAATAATATTATGCACCTATACACTTTTTGAATAATTATAATGAAATATAATATAAAAAATAATCAGACCATAAAATATACTTCTATGTATTCTATTCCATCTTAAATGTATATTGTATTCATTTAAATATATTAGAGAATATAAAAATTATATCAGTGATATATTCAAAACATTTTCCATGAAACTTGTATATTAATATTCATGTGTGAAATAATGTGATAAATATTATTTTCTGTTAATGAATAATAAATAGGTACTAAGAATTTGAATCATATCTGTTAGGTGTTGTAGGTAACATTGTAGGTATTGATGCCATATATTGACTGATGCATTTTTAATTTTTGCTCTAATTACTTAATTATTATTACTTATTAATGGTTTAATAATAATATACTTAACAAATATAATAAATCATTTTTGTTTTGGATGCAATAATAAATATTTTAAATAAATGTTATAATAACTATTATTTTGGCACAATATTGTAAAATGATGTATAAGAGAAGTCTAGAATAAAGATTTTGGTGGTAATTAACTAAATAAATTATTCATAGTTATTTTTACTATTTGAACAATAATTTCATATACGTTATAAAATATGTAAAATTTAATAATACATTTAAATTCAACGAATGTTAATACTACAATTTATATGATTACAAAGTAATACAAATACACAGTTTGGTACTCATTCAGTTCATATGTTTACAATAAATATTGATTGTTATGTAACCAATAAAAAAATTCTTGAAAATTACTGTAAACTAAAAAAAGAACTAAACTAATATTGCAATATAAACATTATTATTGAATGTAAAATATGATTTAAAAACATTTTAAACTAGTTACTAATTATTAATTAGTAATAACTAGGACTGAGGACTTGTAGCTCTAAAAAATCACCAAATATGCATTTAAATATACAAAATATGCACTTAAAAATACAAAATATGCATTTTAAAACGAATATTTTTGAATAAAAAATAAGAATTTTTCTCTACAATTAATTATTTGAATTACAACAACAGCCAACAGGTCTCCCCGTGGCCCGTGTCGATATTTTGTGCTTATCTGTCTATAAAAATAATTAATAACCCGACAATCAATTTAATCGGCAACTCTCGAGAGTCGAGACGTGTTTCTAGGAAAAACATGCGTCTGGGTAAGTCAACAACTATATTAATATTATGATCAAAATTTAAAATAATTTTAAATTCAACGTTAATTTGGTTGCATAAATAAAACGTCGATGAAAAAATATTGATAAAATGATAATTTATTTAAAATATGTATCTAAAAGTATAAAATGGAAGAAATATGTCCTAAAAACCAAAAAAAAAAACGCAAAATATGCATTTATATGCATAAGCAAATTTCAAAACTAGCTTTGTGGAAGCATGAAAAGTATTTATTTTGCACTCTGCTATTTTTGTGACTGGAAAAAAAATATGCAAATGCTATAAGTCCACTGCCCTAGTAATAACAATAGTCAACTGAAAGAATTATTAGTATTTTGTACAAATAAAAGCTTATGGATATTGTATAGGGCTGCCTTCCGTCCCGGTTTGGAGTATGGCGTCCCAGTGTCCTGATGATTTGTTTCGGGACAGCCAATTTTCCCGGAATGAGTCTTTAATAATGCATGTTGGTTTTTTATTAAACTCTAGTTCGAAAAACCATAATACAGTGAAACCTCTATATAGTGGACAGCCACGGGGAATTAAAAATTGTCCACTATTGAGAAAACCTATTATGCATACATTTATATGCGCATACATTTTTGCCGGGGAATTTAGAAGTGTCCACTATTGGGAAGGGTCCACTATTGAGAGGTGTCCATTAATAGAGGTTTCACTGTATTATTGTCACGAGAAGATAAAATGTTGAATAATTAACTAACGAAATCTGTTTAGAATTATTTTCCCGACTAGGTGACTAATATTTTTGTCGATTATGTTCTTCGTATTTCCGTTTCCACATGATAGTTGTAGTTATCACTAAAGGAATTTACCATTATTTAATATTTTGTCAGTAGTAATGAGCTAATCACAGTATTGTAGAGTAGTCATACCATAATCAGTGTTCATTTCAGACTTTCTATCCCGGAGAGGACATCGCAGTAGTAAATAATTAATATATGAATATATTTTTGTAATAATTGTATCTGTATAGTTAAAGAACCAATAAAAAGTTATGTCAACGAGAAAAAATTGTTCCGGTTTTCGTCTAATAAAATATGGTAACCCTAATATTGTATTTTTTGCAAAATTATGTTATCTTTTTTCAATTTCATTAATTAATAATTATACATGAAATGTTGTCTTACTGATAGCAATTAATTTTAATAAATAAACTTGAAACGAATGGTCAACGAGAAAAGTTTTTGCGAGACTCGTTTTTGGTACACGCTAATGAATGAAAAAATGTAAATGATTTTCGAACATCATGTGATAAATGCAATTTGTTGTCCTTCATAACCTATATTGCATGCTATACACTTTCATACAGCGCACAACTGTGGACCGTCTGTTGGAAACCACCAGAATAGATGATCTAACCTTTGTTCGAAAAAATATTTATCTAATTTCATTATTGTTCTATTTTCATTTTAACCCACGACGAATCTCGTAGGTTTTCGAGAAGTCTTCGGGAATCTCGCACCACGGAAATCCTGTCATTCGAAACACTTCACTCTGAGCGATCGTTGCTGCTTGTGGGAGAATCAAAGCTGTCCTTGTCCCTACAGCTGCGTGCACGAGGTTGGAACGTGCGTCATTTCGTATTATAATACTATAAAAATTATACATCCTGGTTGAAACCGATATCGTGAAAACGGTAGGTATGTTTTCGGGTGTACTGTTTGTTTTTTAAACTTTTGTCGACCTCGTAGAACGTATCGCGTCCACAATGGTGTGACTCGCGAACGAGCTTTTTTTTCTTTTAAAATATTATTACTTCTATCGTTATTAAAGCTATTATTGGAGATAAGGTTTGACGCGGTAGCAAGGACTTTGCGCCCGAACGAAGCGTATTTCATTGTGGCCGGTGTGCGTTTTGAAATTAATCGATTACACCTTACGCACGATCACACGCATATTATTATCCGTATGTGCGTGCACGAATAATTACGAATCGGACAAATGGAACATGATAATAGAAAAAAAAAAAAAAAACGTCCTTGATTCGTATTTTCGGACCACATCGCACTGCGACCACATACCGTATGTCTGTGCATCGCACGGCCGCCGCCCCGGAGCAATAATGGCCGAACGCGGTACGGCCGAGGAGACTATCATTATACTACTATCCGTTGGTACTGGAATCGTTTGCGTTTCGAAATCACGTACGTAGACCGTACGCACGTTACGGCCTACGGGCGTCGCCGGTCAGCCGTGCAGGAAACGAGTGACTTCGAAGAAGAAGAAAAAAAAAAAACATAGTACAACTATTCCGTATTCGCAGTGTGCGATCAATTATTTCGTGAGTCCGTCGAGGACGCCTTGGTACGCTTTTGTATCCAAACGTTTTCATCAACAGTTGCACGCAGGCCTACACGACGTAGCCCAATGCATATCATATAATGTGTTGTGCGTAATCAATTAACGTGGGACGGTCTCAAGCACCGCGGTCTTGTCGTTTCCGTACGGCGCTTACGAACGATCCGGCGCGACGCGTTTTTTCTCCAATAACACTAGTGTCGGGAAAAAACGAATAAACATTACAAACGTTTTTAACCGGTTGACGAAATACCTATTACGGGGTGATCCACTTATAATGTTTTGATCATCAATGAACGGGAGGGAGGGGGATATAAATCATAAAGTTGAATGTATTAAAGTTAGTAAGACTATACTGCAGTGACCACTGTGCTTAACGAGTTTGGTACACATAAATAAAAATATATAGCTGCAAGTTTATGATTACCAATACTATAATTTCGTCAAATACACCAATTGTTTTAGTTATAATTAAGTGTGATAACTGCATAGTTGCATCTACTATGATTTGTACTTATATATTTACTCGTATCAGAAAAAACAATCTTAGATTTGATTTTAATAAATCCTGGAAACGTTGATACTCCCGATCAGCACTATGCAGAGACATGTGCCGCCATAACTAGTTTACCAGTTGAGCATGGTACGAAACTATGAACAGTATTGAACACCAAAACTCAAAATATATAATTTTTTTCTTTTTTATTGCCATTTGTAACTATTTTTATGGACTAAATATACCTCGTATTGTAGGTATTGTGTCCGTGTACGTTTATTTTATATGTGCAAATAGACATGGTAACTCTAAAATTTCGACCAAGACCTTAAGGTATTTATTAAATTCATGATAATTAATAAGTAGTTATTGCTGTTTAATGTTTAATTTATATTTGAATAAATCTGCTGACACTGGTAATGCCCTTGTTGTCAACCAAATATTTATGAATGCAGTACTTAAATAATAAGTATTCTTAAAATTGTAATATTTATAGGTACTATTACAATATAACTGGTTAACTGTTACCTGTTATTTGTTGTTGCGTTGTAGTCAAAATCATAAATCATATATTAAATTATCAGTGGATTGATTGTTTTGTATAGGTGGTAGGTACATACATGCATCACATTACGTACCGGCGCACAAGTGTACGGGAAGCTACTATAATATGTATTAACGAAAACGATTAGTATTCAGTATTAAGGACTATAAAGATTAAGTGTTCTTAACTAATACGTGTAGTAGTAGCTATTATGAATGTTAGATTGATTTACTTAAACGTTTTGTATTTACTACTAAAAATGTAGCGCACTGCTTTAGTTGTCACTACTATATTATAGTTACCATAGCTATAAAAAGACAACTATAATAATATGGTATAATCAAATAATATTAAAGCTGTCCTATGTATAATTATGAAATATAGTTGGAATTATTATAATTATAGTAACATCAATGAGATATTTTTCTGTGTGTATTTATAATGATTCTTACTAGTTTTTCGTTAAACAAAGAAAGTTGTTTTTTTTTATTTGTTTTTGCAATTGGATTATCTACCTACATTTGGATTATCTACCTCAATATCAATACTAGCCGAATTACTCGACTTTGTCCGTGAAAATAATATATTCATGTCTGTTTAGGTTACTATAGGAAAAATTAAAAAAAATATAATCGTTGTTAAACCCTAATGTTTATCAATAGAACAAAATTGAATAAATCGTACAATATTTGTCTATCGGAATGAGGAGCAACAGACAAAAACCTTCTGGATTACTGGCTAATAAAGAACCGACCAAATAAATATGATCTTGAATTTAAAATGTCACCATAAACTTTTCATGCTTAATTTCCGTTGCACCAAACGATGTCATTTGAAAAGCCGAATTATACAAACGATGTTTCGAATCTTGATGAGAAAAATTTAAGAGACTTTTTAACGGCTCAGGTGGATACGGATCTGTAATGTATTCCAAAAAAAACTTTTCCTTCTGACGAGAAAAGACCTGAAGGCTCGGTATTTAAAAATTGCGGTGACACTTATTTAAACAATTGAATACCTAAGTTGATTATGATTTTCTACGAAATCTTCCAACAATTTCGATATAACGGATACCGATTGGGTTACGCGTTCTTCACAACTGCCCATAAAATATATTTGGAGAAATTTCGGGTCATCAATAGGCATTTGGCGTTAATGACTCAATACAATGGTTTCTAAATTACTTTCATCGGATGCGAAACCGTACATTTTGGTTGCCTGAAATGTCGTAATTCGGAAGTAAGCAATCGATTCGCGCGTCTGATCGACCAGCAAGAAATGATTGTGTAGGTTCCGACGAATGGCAAGAGATAACAGAACATCTTGATGCACAACACACGTCGGGTGTTTCACTGCTGAATATTTTAAAGCCAATAAAACATATAGGTCTTTAAACGTTGTTGGTAGTATACTTTAATGTTATCGAGGTGATAATAAAAGTGTCAATACACTACTTCCATCGCCGTCTGCTTTCTTGAATTCGGCGTTTCCATTATCTTCCTGAAGTGTTCCAGGTGTAATTTTTCACGATATTATACGATTTCTATTATTGATGCTAAATTTTCTTTTGTTTCAGTACTTCCCAAGACTTTAAAACGTGTTGAACAATTTATGAGACTGAGCTGTTTTAACTTTTTTTAGTATTCAAATACAATAAGGATATTTTCCGTTTCTGAACATCTGAGAATTTAAATATACTATCTCTATACTGTGTACCATGTTATATCTATATTATACTATTTTGTCGTAACGTTGTAATCTTTATATTATACTACATATATCGATTGATAATTTCAGTTATTTTTTAAAATGTCAAGTTGTATATATTCAAAGATGTCAGTACGTTTGGGATATCTGACTTCGTGAAATTTAAAATTTTTGAATAGTTGATAGTAATAATAATAAAACAATATTTCCACAGGGTTCTACTAGTTTAAAATGTTAGTACTGTATGCGTGGTATTGGATTATTTGGATTATTAATGAACAATAATAAATATGTTGTTCCTCTTAACGTTAGTAGACAAAGTTATTAACTTTTGAGTTACTCTAAAGGTTCAGTGAACTTAGTTATATAAATGTGGATATTTTTTTTGATTTTTATAGTTTTCATCGTACTAATCACTTCGAATAATGCGTGCAAAGTATTTTTGCGTTATTTTATGTTTTATTAAGCGGTCCAGTTAAATGCATGTCTATTATTATGAGAATATTCCCATGCATGTTATAATAGTTACTTCTTAACGTAATATTCTATGTATATAATATATATTTATAAACAATACATGTGAATATTATTATCTGAAGTAATTATACATGTACGTATAGACATCCATTAAGTGAGGTAAGGGGCGATGCCTTCCTTGAGTTTTTTGCTGTAGTATACTTGTACACTATAAATATACGATATTCACATCGGTAAAGCTAAATATATGGTTTTAAGGATTAAAATACTCTTTTTAACATCACCAATATGTTAAACACATTAAAAAAATTTAAAATACTCGTATAAGATTTTAATCACAGTTGTTGAAACTATTATTTTTAATTTAATATCACTTTATATTTTATAATATGTTGTATAAATGTTTTTAGATGTCTTTGCTCAAATGTACTCAAACTCTATGAAATGCTCATATTTATACTTTTAGTTGTGTTCTTGACAAAATAAGTAAAAATAAAACTTTTTATCGATTTATTAAAAACGTATGATTTCGTATTTTGGTGAACGAAACGAGATTAATGAGTATGAAAAAAATAAAAACGATCTAACGGTTCTAAAACTTACTAATAAGATTACAAATTATTAAGTGTATTTTTATGTTTCGACTGTTATTTTTTACACTAATAACTTCATGTTCGTAGGTAATGTATCCAGACGTTTCCTGTTGCAGTTTAAACAAAATTCGAAAACCAATGGCGTTTTACAAGAAAAGACGAAAACGCGATGGTGGAAAAATAGGAAAATCAACTTTTTATTAATATAACAATATTGCTATCAATTCGTTAATCAAACACCTAATTTTGATTATTATTACTATCATGCATATGGCATTATTTTTAATTATCAATTTAATACTTAAAGATAAATAGTTTTGGATCTTGACAACATAACTAACAGTTTAAAGTTGGAAAAATGTTCCTGGTCTTGGATGTCGTCGTCTACTTCCGTCGACGTGACATTTGATGATAATAATAATTATTGTATGTTATATTCGTTAGTATTGTTTGCGTACACATTGCCTAAATAATATTATTATGTTACTGTACACGTGACAGCGAAATCGTAAAAAAACCTTTTTACATGGAATATGATTGATGAACGGGAATCGCAGTCACGGAAATCGTCATCGGTGAATTCGTACACTCGAAACTTTTGAACAATCGTCTGGGTGTTGCAGGTACAATAATAATAATAACATAATAGCTTTCAAGTTGATATGTACAATTTTCACGTGTTTATACTTTTTTTTTTGTTATCTTATTATTATAATTTTTTTTGTTTCGAACCCTTGGAAAACATCATTGATGCCAGCTGGCATGTATTCAGCTAAATAATATATATAACATTCATACACACACACACATTATGGTAAATTTTGCAAAAACGACGACGTGATATTATTAATAGACACCTATGCATATAACATGATTTACAGCAAAAGCAAGCACTGAAAACTAAATGACATAATAATATAGTATAAATTTGTACATTAAATGTAAATTAATGCGTTATTTTAGCTGGAAATAAAACCGTTCAATAATTAAACGTATTCTCTAATGATATTTGTATTTATTTGTGCTATAACATTATGCTATGTTTACCTCAATCGGTAATTATTTATATTAACTTATTAAACAAAATTAAATATTTCCTATCCCAGGTAATCAAAAATGAAAAAAATTACACATCCAGTCCAAAGCCTATAACTGTTACAATATGCGATATCTAAAAAATCATGAGCATTTATTTTCATGTAGTAATAAGTATATTCTCTCAAAATAACGCAAGCGATTCGAATGAGTCGGTCTTACACTACAAGTTCTCGAGTTTATTTTGGTTTTACTTTCGTCATTAGAGCCCATTCACACACACTTACAGAGAACGATATTGGGTTTTTGAATTTTCATGCGTTTTATGATTGCCAAAAAGTTAAAAAATCTACTACCTACTATATAGTAATTTCTTAAATGTCATTTAAAAAAAAGTATTTAGATTTTCAAATATCCCCTCTCTCCGTCAATTAAAAATATGCTGGTGTAAAGATTTATAAAATCCTCAACCATAATACCGTATGAGGGTTCTGTCACTTGGACAGCCTCCCTCCTCACACTAATTAGCTAATTTACTAATGTAATAAATTCCCTCATCATAATACCTTATTTGTTTATTGTTATTATGTTACAGATTTAAAATTTTCTATTTTAATAATAATAAAAATAAAAAAAGACTCTAGAAACGTGTTCTCTTTTTTATAATATTTTTTGAATACTATTTAGGCAATAATGCAATATTATTTTTAACTTGTTTCAGGTTATAATCGCTCAAGTACTTTTTTATTATCGTATACGGTCATTTTTTGCCAGCGAGGGTAAAACGATCTGCTCAACTTGAACTATTAATTTTAAGACTATTTCTCGACCGCAAAATCATTGACAGGAAGTTAAAATTATTAAATACAGTATAATGTTATGCCGTAAGAACAACACACGAAAAGATTTTGTACGAAGAAAATTAAAAATATATAAATAAATAATACATACAAATATTTAAAGAATGCGCTAGATAATTTCCTTGTACACCACGATCCATTTAAAACGTTCGTATTGATATTGTAATACAAAACGCACAGGTAAGACTGCTATAGGAAGTTAGGTGGCCTCGAACTCTAGAGATACGCAATCGCAGTGTACACACTGTATATAAAAAAAACAAGTTATCATCGATGGTTTCGCTGTACCGTGTTCTCGTTGTTAAGTTATATTACAGGCATTACATATCGCACGGAGAGAAAAAAAATCTCTGGAAGAAGTTTCTTTTTTCCAGACAATGTTTTTCTCTCGAATTGTTGACTTATCTGTACACAAATAGAAAGTAATTATTGGAATTATACTATATTTTTTCAGATAGAATTAACATCTTCTTGTATTTAATTGGTGTTACGTTGTTGTCTATAGTCAATGTTGTTAAATGTGTTTAGAAACTACAGCAAATATTATTAAAAACACCAATATCTATTATCTTGTTATACGAATTTATGTACTTATTTACACTAGTATATACTATTATATTTTATATTTACTGATAAACATTCGGAAGATATTGTATGTATTTATATAAAATTATGTTATTTTAGGTTTATCTGTTTCTATGAATTATTATAATGTTATATTATATTTTAATTTTTTTTTACGGTTATTTAAATTTAACATTATTTAACATTATTAATAATTGAATTAGTAATTTAAAAAACACTATATTACATAAGTCATAAAATTGAAATTTTGCACAAATTACAAGTAATTAAATAATCCAAGAAATTAAAAATTCTTTTTTTGTATTCTCACCTATTTATAAATTTATTTTTAGGGTTCGTGATATCATTATTTATGGTTTTAAATAATCTGTACCTTTAACTACGTTTCATTAAAATAATATGAAGTTTATTTAATTTATTTTTACGAAAGGGTGATTTCTGTTGTTTTAAATGATCAATTCAATTATTGTACAATGCTATCTTATCCGTGTTATAATAATTTTTTGATTTAATGCACATTTGAAGAGTTTGATAATCTGATTTTGAATTTGATATTTTTTAAAAAAAACTGTTATCGTTTATGTATTTTTTGCTTGGTAAATACGTGATATACAAGTATAATATTGTGTAGTTTTCTTTATTACGGCACTCAAATAAATTACATAGTATTAATATTATAAATTATAAAACGGAATTAAAAATGAAATGATGCTATCATTAAATCTTTGATCCCATCGTCAATTTGTTTGGATGCAGAAAATCTGATTACGCATCATTGCTATACCACGAAATCCTTCAAATTAACTAAATTAATAATGTTACGTCATTTGATGAAATTGCCTACAAAAGGGATGAGTATTTGCCTTAGTGTAAATAATCTTAAATGGTTCAAATTTTCAGCTGATTGAGCTGACCAACTAGATAACCCGAAAGCAAGGATTGAGGCTGTTTAACCACTAAAGGCAGTTTATCTGAAAAGCACATTGAACGTGCCAATTAAAAGTTCAACGAAGAATGATCGTTTAAGTTGCCTGCTTTAATAACTGTGATGTTATTGGTAGCATTTGAAAGCAATGACGCGGTTAAGGTTAAGCTCGAAAAAACGATTAACTGTTGTTTTCCAAAATCTAAGTTTTAAAATATTTGCTATATGATTCGAGTAGTGATTTATATTAAATCACTTCTCTCAATTATGCTCAATTAAGTTTTTAAATAATTTTATTTGGAATTTAAACTACACATATCATTTGATTCATCACTTATATTATGAAATTATAACTCAAATTATTCGAATCGTTGAATATTTTCAATGTTCTGTTTTTATTAATTTACTTATTATAAGAATATTTGAATATTCGAATATTTAAAAATCTATGAAAACATCATATTTTTTGAAATTTATGATTATCATGTTAATTCGATACCATTCACTGAAAAGATAAATATTTTACTAATGTTGCAAAAAAAAAGTTGATCAAATTTGTTAAAAAAAAAAAAAAACATAATAATTCAACAACATTGAAATATTTAATGCGTTTGATTTTATATTTAATTTTAATATGATATTTGTGATTTATTGTTGAAACTTTGGGTTATTATAGATAACTATAATAAAGTGAAAGAGAAAAATACAATTGAGAGGATGCATTTGACTTGATAAGAGGGATTATGGTTTAGGACATTGGTCCTTTTTTAATTTGTAAACTTTTTTGTCTAAGGAAAGTAATTTTTTTGTTTACACACATGTATATTTATATGTTATGATGTTTCGCTTTGTAAAATCAACATCAAACGTATTTTGTTTCGTTGATCTTATCAAACAAAATTACCATCAGACTCGATAATCGTATCCGACACCGCGACTAAAGCGCACGCGTAGTTTTCGTAGTTTATACCACAGTGTGAATAATATGACCTTTAATATAGCTACAAACGTTTACCTTTAAGAGTTGACCTATTAATTTTTGTCTACGTTGATATGTGTACGTACATCGCTCTACCACAGTCACACACCAAGCACTCTGTTTATTCAAAAGGCGTTAATAATTATTTTTGTTCGTTTTAATATTGTAGCCATTGCCGTTTTTCATTGCTTTATTAACAAGTAACTAATTACAATAAATAATACTCGTTTAGTTTATTCTTTTGATGTTTTACGATTGTGTTGAGTGGATTCAAAGAATCAAAACAGTCAGAGAAATGCTTATTATATTATAATATTCACGTAACTATCGTAACGATTGTGTTTGATGACAAGAGGAATAGTTCTGCTGTGGATTTGAGAAAATTGGAAAAAAATAAATAAATTATAACGAACATTTAAAACTAATTGTGTCATCGATATTATCTTAGCACGAGATAACGGGACCCTGTCTAAAGTCACATTACGATTCAATAGTATACACGGATTAGTAACGAGAAATAGAGAAAAAGAGAGGGATAGTACATACTATCAAACCCGTTCGGATAAGCCAACTGGCGCCCAGCAATGGTCGTTGACTGGATATGCATAAACATATTATTTTTATTAATAACACTTATCCGAATAGTAAATACAAGACAATATTTCTAACGGTAATATTTCCAATCGTTGACTTGGAGGCAACGCAACGAGATTGCATTACGTCTGCTGTTGATTGTGCGCTACGGTTTTACTTCGAGCACATGTACTAGTGTTGGGATTAGATAAATATTTTATTTTTCTATTTGGATAATATGAAGATAATACGATAGAAATGTTCCTAGACGAAGATAAAAGATTACTACATTTAAATATATCTAGTTAAAGATTAAAGATAAATACATTTTCATCTAGATAAAAATAAAATAAATTTGGTTTGTGCTAATAGTAGACAAAATTGTTATTTGGTAAGATACTTATTATATCATGTATATGATACTTATGATAAATAAAAAAAACACTTCATTTGATGTTAAAAGTAATAATATAAGAGGTAATTAAATAGGTCGGGTCTGACTGAAGTAGCACACCAGTCTTTCTCAATATTAAATAATTATAATCACTTTTCCATTCATTTACCAGTTCACCGTACACCAACATGCAACGACAACATTTACTCCATATTTGAGCATTGGACCCTAACGAAAAAGTCAATAATATATGATATAATTTTGTAGTTCTTGTTACCGAAATTACTTAAGAATTCAAATTTCAACCATTAATTATCAATAAAATAAATTAACTATACAAATACTAATTTATTTTTTTTTTACGCAGACGAATTTATCTAGAAAGATGAACTTTTTGATGAATATGTTATAATTATTTAGATAACGCGTAACTATTTATCCAGATAAGATAAAACGTAACTAAATAATCATCTAGATTAGTGCCAACACTGACTGTGATGGGAACAGTAAACCGAGCGAAAGGCGAGAGTCGGGACACTACCACATTGTCCTACCGTCGACCTCCTCTTCCACCCAAGCTTGTTGCAGCATATTTCCAGCGAGTAATACATAATATACAATATATCTTAGTCCGTGTCCTGTGGCCGCCGAAGGTCAATACGAATGGGCGTTCGTAACGTGTATATATATATGGCATGTACAGTTTGCGTATAAATTATACGTCGTCGCAAGTCTGTAATGTAATATGCGTTTAAAACCAAACGAGAACTTATATAGTTTAAGTTTCGAGAGAAAACGACAATTGCAGTTATTTGCAGTACACCACGACGATGTTTTATTTCCGATAAAAGCCCGATCGGAAAATTATGTGTTTGCATGTGTTCGATTACTAGACCACAATGAATAAAATAATTATTATTGCCTGTAAAACAAAGTGTTATTCGTGTTTTAATCGATACGGAACGGTATTATTAAATATAAATTTCAGAATCGTAATATTAATGACGTGGTTGTGCGAAGCACATTGATGTGTGCGTATTGATTATTATCGAAAGCTTCTTAAGTCGTCGAATGACAACTTTTCAACTATTGTTAATAGATAAATAAATCAACGCGCGTACCGGCCGGTACTAAGACTTGTTAAACGTCGTTGGTAGGATTTGTGTTCGGAATGTATTGAAGTCGAAAAGTGAAATAAGTGAATAATATAATATGACTATAGAAATTAAAGTTTTCCCCCTCGAGTGATAGATTTATTAAATGTCAATTATTTTGAAGAGTGTTAATTTTTAAGAGTGATAAAGTATTTTGGTATTTTTTTTTTTTTTTTTTAACGAGCAAACGTGTTATGTTGCAATGTACAGTTTGTTATGGATGTATAAACGGAAAAACAGGGCATAGCCCAAAACACGAATAAACATATATTTTATACATATTATTTTACATTTTTGTTAAATTGTTAAATGTTTTTATGGTTGTTATGTAAATAAGACTGAACAATAAAATTAAATTTGTTGACGATTGGTATTTACACCGTAGGAGTTGAGAATAGAATAGAAAAATAATACTAAAAATATTGGTATACAGTTCATGATTTTCTTGGACTTATATATGGATACCAAATGCTTGTTTGTTTTTATAATTAGCTTTAAAATTAAATATATATATATATATATATATATATATATATATATATATATATATATATATTTACTTGTTTAGAAAAAATTAAACCAATACCTATTATTTTACTTACTCAATTTATCTCGATAAACGAGCGTGATTATGTTTAAGAAAATGTATGTGCGTTTGAATTATTAATTTTGGCGAAACTCTACAAGAATTACGATAATTATCTACATTTTTGTAATTAAAAATACTTAAAACCTCAAATTTTAATACTTTGGGATTGAAACTTGAATACGTGATACTTCAAAAGTTGTTTACTATAGTTAATAATAAAAAAAAAAGCTTATCACAAAAAATACAAAAAATGTTTATTTAAGTAAATTAATTTTTACGAAATCGGATATGACAACGAATATTTATTGCATGATAAAGTCGTTTTTTTTTAATTTTCATCAGTTTTTTGCAATTATTATTTATGAACTTATTATTCAAATTGATATAAGCTTTAACACAATAAGTTATATTCTTACTATTTTGTTGCGACTTAAATATGTTTGTCCTATTCGAGTATTACGTGTGTATTTTGTTTTTGGATATTGTTAGGTGCAACATACGTAAAACAGTGGTGGTTATATAAATAAAGATAACTGTAAATAATTAAGTTGTATCGTCCTTGATACATCTTAAATAATTAAACTGCCAATTACTACTAAATAATCTACCCTATCCAATTATATTATTTTATTTAACTAGAACAATAATTCTGATTTTTTGACAAAAACATAACAAGACTATATTTTGACTATAAATAAGTAGAAACAAATAATTGTTAAGGGATATTATTACTTTATTTCATATTGATTTTAAAAAAATCTCAAAAATTTTTTTAATTATTATTAAACAAAAATAATCAATAATCATGATTATTACGAGTATGATTACATCGCTTTACTGATTAATGATTACATTTGCTGTCATCGTTCTTATTACGAAAAACAAAATAATTGTTTTATATTTGTTAACTGGTAAAGCTTACATTTGTTTCTTAAAATGTCATGTTGAGGTAGACGAAAACTGTATTAGTTCATCTCGCACAGTTGGGATGATCTTGTATTTAATTTTTTCAATTTCTATTAAAATAATTTTTGGGACGAGGAATTTATTTTTTCACAAATTATGAGATGATTAAAAATATTTATTTAATATTATTAATATTATAAAATTGAAATGTTTTTTCAAGCAATACAAATATTAAAAATATTTTGTACATTTTGGTTCGAAATTGAAAGTAAAAGCTTAAGTATACTTTAAAATGTTATTGACAATATTTATTTTAAAAGAAAGCGAAAAAAGAAATCGTAAATATACCGTAGAGACTCGCAAGTAGAATAAAAATAAATATAGAATTATACATTGAAATAATATCTACATGCCTACGGAAAATAAAACATTTGAAATAGAAACATTTGTAATCATAACAAAAACGTTGTTATTATTTAAAACATCAAAACCTTGCGACTATGTATGAATTATGGAAAGAAATTGGCGAACAATCAAAAGTGCAGAAAAATCATTTTCAAAATAGACAAGTATTTTATAAAAATATTACAAGGAGAAGTAACCTTTCGGTAATGACTTGGCTTTCAGGTTGGTGAGTAGACGGCTGAGCCAGTAAGTAATTTTTCGAACAATCAATATTAGTTATCTAAAATATGAGATGCATTTTTCCAGACAACTCTTTCATGGATTAAACGAGGTTTTTCTCTATCGGAGAATAAAAAAATACATTATGTAGATCATGAGTTATGACGGGAAAAATTGTAACTTCATAAGTTGTAACTAGGCTAACAAAAAGTATTATTATTTGCACAGATGATACGATGAATATTATTTTTCCTAAGTTGAGAAAAAAAGTCTTTTAAAAATTATATTTTAGTTGAATAATATAAATAAAAGTTTAAATACGATTACATTTTAAAGGTAATAAATGAAAATATTTTTTTATCATTTTCGCATGAGTATCGTAAAAAGCTAATACAAAATTAAAATTAACTTAATGATTTTGATTTTATAAGAAATATATGTCATGTACACGTTGGTGCGATAGCCAAGTTAAACTCTAAACAACCAGCCATTGATGATTAGAAATAAAAAAATAGAATACACCTACCAAAAATAATTTGGAACTATAAATTATTGTTTTTCAAGAAAATATGTTTGTGAATAAATAAATAATACTACAAATAATATTACGTATTAATAAATAATAAATTATAAATAAATAAATGTAAAATGGATAAAATTAATTTCAGACATTTTTCATAAATATATTATAAGCATTTATAAAATCGAACGATTAATCAAAAACTATAATAATACAATTTGTAATTTTTTACGATGTCTACCCTCCACAGAGAAAAATACCAGAAAGTTACTTTAATTTCATCGTTTCCCTCACAACTCCATTTCATACAAAACAATTTTGCATAAAATCAATGTACGCCATCACGAAATGAGACATTAATGTTATTTATTTAGAGACGTGCATTATCATTGAACTTAATCAACGAACACACCACAATGGTAAATTCATCAACGAATTGATTTTTAATTAATTTGCACGAAATAGAATAACTGTTGAATGGAGGCGTACAATTCGTAAAATGTTCAATTCCAATTATTGATGTTTTACATATAGCAGCGGTTTTTAACCTTTTGAGATCGGACCTCCTACAATGTCCTTTAAAATTTGAAGTCTAGAATAATAATTTTATTAAAAACAAATTTTACAATAAATAATTTAAATTATATATTATTTAAACGAGAGTTTTTTTTTTTTTTTTTAATTTTATAACTCTTATGCTGTTGTTTAGTTGGAAATAATTTTGTTAATCTTTTGCTCAACAGCTCTTTGCTCCAACTTTATTAAAATCAGTTTGGTTCGAATTATAACAAATTACGCTAAAGTAACATTTTTAAAAACAATTGTCAATTACAAATAGACTACATAATAAATTAAAATGAAGAAATTAATTATTTTTTCACGAATTAAACTATTTCGGATTATTCATTATTTAGTAATCCTAAAGCTATTTTTAATATTTATTTTATTTCATTTTTTTAATTAAAAGAACAATCAGTTATTCATATTTTTATTTTTAGATTCTGAACGAGGTGAAGAATGTATTGATTTTACAATGATGTGTGTTGTTTTATTTTTTTTTTATTTTTTTTATTTTTTTGTGTCTGTCGACACGATTTGGGGCAGTAAAAATGCTTCGATTGCCTTATGTAGCAACTTTTCTGAAAGGAAAGTGAATCTATTTGGTACTTTGGGGGGTCAAAAGTAAAAAATTTCCAATATTTTTTAAATGCGACGGGAAAAACCATAAAAAAATTTGGGAAAAACGGGAGTTTTTACGCAAAACCAGTTTTCGACATAATCAAATTTTTTATTTGGCTATAACTCAAAAACTAATCGATGTAAATACTTAAAATTTTCACCAAATGTTTAGATTAGCGTTCTCTATACACCATTAAATTTTCAAAGTATTTTGACTTTTATTGAGCTATTTATAGACAATTGAAATTTTCAATTTTTTTAAGTATTTTTTTTTTAAATAACGATAAAATTTTTTTTGCTGCCCAGAAAATCTTGAAAATTTAATACAAGGTTTCTTATAAGTTGTTCCTTAACTGATAAAAAAAAATCTAAAATCGTAAGTCACAACTTTTTTTTATAAGTGCTCAAAGTTCCAATTTATACGAAATATGTAAAAATCACGATAATTTGCAAGTTATTTTGTTGCTAAAAATTCATAAAATTTTTTCTGTTCATACTTAAGGTTCAAAATTTTAACACTAGGTTATCTATAAGCTACTCTTCAAAAATCTTTAAAAAAGTTTCTACCGGAATTAGAGGAAAAAATTTTATGACTGTTATAATTAATTTTTTATAATTCAAAAAGTATAAGTCGCAGATTTTTGAAATTTCTACCAGCTGTTAAGATTGGTATTTCCTTTATGTCATATTTTTTTCAAAATATTATATTGATTTTTAAGCCACTTATAGGCATTTAAAATATTCGATTTTTTTACATTTTTTTTTATAATCGGTGATAAAAAAAATTTGGCTCGTACAAAATACTTGAAAATTTAATAGAAGATTCCACAGAAGTAGTTCTTAAAGTCATTCAAAAATTATTAAAATCCATAGGCACAATTTTTTTTTATAAGCGTTTGAACAGCGAATATTGACATAAAATTACATGTAAAATATAATATAATGTATAATATTCTAGACTGACAAAGATATCGGTTTTTTTTTAAAATGCTCTAACTCAAAAATGAAAAACTGCAACAACTTGAAATTTTCACCAAATCTTTATATTGACGTTCTCTATACATGGTTAAAATTTCAAAGTATTTTGACATATTTTGACTTGTTTATAGACAATTTAAATTTTCGATTTTTGTAAAATTTTTGTTTTTAAACATCTATAAAATTTAATTGGTTGAGCGAAAACTCTTGAAAATTTTATACTAGGTTTATAATAAGTTAAACTTATCGTAACTAAAAAATATCGATGATCGGTTAACTCAAATTTTTTTTATAAGCCCTTAAAGATCAAATTTGTATTAAATTTGTAAAAATCACGATAATTTACAAGTTATTTTGTAGATAAAAATTCATAAAATTTTTTCTGTTCATACTTAAGATTCGAAATTTTAGCATTAGGTTATCTATAAGCTACTCTTCAAAAATCTTTAAAAAAATTTCTTCCGGACTTAGAGGAAAAAATGTTATGACTGTTTGAAATTTAAATATTTACGAAATTGCATAAAATAGCGATTTATTCTCAAACGATTTTAAATATTTGTTATAACTCAAAAAGTATAAGTCGGAGATTTTTGAAATTTCTACCAGCTGTTAAGATTGGTATTTCTTTTATGCAATATTTTTTTCAAAATATTATATTGATTTTTAAGCCACTTATAGGCATTTAAAATATTCGATTTTTTTACATTTTATTTTTATAATCGGTAATAAAAAAAATTTGGCTACTACAAAATACTTGAAAATTTAATCGAAGATTCCACAGAAGTTCTTAATGTCATTCAAAAATTATTAAAATCCATAGGCACAATTTTTTTTTATAAGCGTTTGAACATCGAATATTGACATAAAATTACATGTAAAATATAATATAATGTAGAATGTTCTAGACTGACAAACTATATCGCTGTATGCAACTGCCAACCCATCCTAATTGAAAAATATATTTATCGTTTCAAAATAAAATATACTTTTTACAATGTTTATAAATAACAATGTATTATATCCTAGACAAACATATGAACTCCGTTCAGAATCGTTATTCGTATACAATGATATCTATCATTGCATTCAAATTTAACAAATACATTATAATAATGACCTATCCTATAACCGAGGTGCACTCCACCCCTAACTGTACAGCAGAGCGAGGCCCATCCGGTTCTTTTTATTCATCGTTTTAACCGCTTTTCATCGAACTGTGACAAGTGTGTATACTATACTGTTTATAGGCAGTGGCGTAGCGAACTCAACAATTTTCAGAGGCACTCTACATTCGTTTATATCAATATTAAAATATTTTTTTGTATGTTATTTACCTAAATCCTTAATTATGAATGTTAATGATTACCCACCCAGCTAGTAGTACCCACCACCCTCCGAAAAACTAAGAGGCGGCCGCTTCTCGATTACTCCCATCGCCACGCCACTGCCTATAGGTATATTAGTATTTCGATAGATTATTATTTTCAGTACAACGTAATAAGCATTAATACGTGCACTATGCAGTGTTTAATAAAAACTAAAAACGTTACATTAAAAAATCTCAACTCAGTCGATCGATTTATTTATATGGGTACTTGAAGATTTCAGAAGACGATTGCGTCATAGAATTATCACTCAACAACATTAGTCATTGGAGATTTAGCGTATATTTTTGACGATATACGTATATATTTTGTATTATATTCATTATACGATTAAAATAATTCGTCATAATAATATTTATAATCGTGATCCGAGAAAATCCAACTTGCTCTTTAGTCATTCGTGCGAAATGATTTGATTTACAAAAATAAAACATATTACCTGTTGCAGTTCGTTAACCGGAACTAATTATTTTCGATTTAATTAAACAACACTCGTACATCGGTTATTAATACAACTTACACATTCTTAAACTTATATTAAGTACATAAATTATGCGGTACAAATAAATTAACTACAGTGTCGTATACTTAGTTCATATATCCCGGGTTCGTTGTTAGTTTTATGAATCAATTACTGCTATTTCCCGTACGTTTTGTGGATCACAACAAAGCAATAATACGCTGTTGAAATATACCGGATAATATTATTTTTCGTACAACTCTGTGCATAATTAAAGTCTCGCATTTTTTTTTTACAAAAATTTAGCTTAATTTTTGATAATATGCATAGTTACATAGTTAAATACTGTTTTATAATAATAATACTATAATTTTATTATTATAATGTTTATATATTATGCCATTTTAAGATTTATCCATTAAATTTTCCAATTTTTCTTATGTTATCACCATAAAAAAAAATTATATAATTAAAATATTATCTGTTAACATATAATATTTACTTTGTAATTATTTAATGTCATATATATATATACTTTTTCGTGCGTTTTTTGTTGTGTAATTTGATTACAAATAATATTATTAAAATTTAACGTCAAGTGCATTTATTAATACTTTTATAATTTTGGTTTAATGTGAGTATTGAATATTCCGAATAAGAGATGAATATTTGTAGTACCTATTCATTAATTCTATTGAACCTTGAATAGAAAAACAATTTGTACACAGATATTTTATTGAAATAAAACATTACAGTGCGTTAAATATATTAGAGAATTTAAATTATATTTAATATAAAAAATATATAAATATATATATTTATATATCTCGTATACGATTTAAAATTATGGAATAACTATTTTTCTATATTTGTATGAACGTGGATCATATTTTCACATTTACAACACGTCGTGTTGTACGTATTTGAACGTAATAAAAAATACCAGTATTTTATTCTTCCCATGGTCAACTTGTTTCAAAATAAAGTTCACTTTTTTAACAAAATAATGTGTATAAAGTGTTCATGCATAGTTAAACACTTCAAGCAGACCCGTCTTAAAAACCGACATCATGAAGGGTTAATACATTCCATTATTGTTTTAATATTTTGTTTCATTTCAAGTTGAATATAATCGAACTGTTCTATTTTATTATTGTTATTTTTATCCTAATTATTAATTTTTAGATACAACATGTTTCTATAGTCTCATATTTAATATTGAATACGGTAGATGTACTTCAAGTATGTTTTTCTTAAGTCACAGAAAACTTCTAACTAAGCAAATTATTAACAGTGTAACATTGTAGATACTTCAGGTCGGTCTGATCTATAGCGTTAATTAAGAAATCCCATTATTTTTTGTTCTAGTGTTAGAATTTTTATTTTAGCATTTAGTTATTATTCTATTTCCAAACGATTTGATAATTTGTAGGATTCGTGGGAAGAAACTTCGTTTAAAATACACCTAGCGTAAGTGTTGTAAAATTGTACTGTAACATAATACGTAAGAGCAGTAGTCAAGAATTGATAGCTAAAAGGACTTGAGCCATTCTTTTGAAATTCAAGACTTTGTAGCTCATGACTTCTTCGGTAAATAAATTCAGTATCGGTGTTTAGTTTTTTAATGATAAAATGAAACATTTAAATTGAAGTGATCGCTCACAGATATTTTTATTTTTACACGTCATACATTTTTCGGAGTAAAAACAAGTAGATTTCATCATTTCACTGTATTCAACATTCATACGTACCGGGATTCGAGTTATTACATTCATGTCAGTATTTGTGCT
The DNA here is from genome assembly GCA_034509805.1 of Sipha maydis. Classification (NCBI taxonomy): domain Eukaryota; kingdom Metazoa; phylum Arthropoda; class Insecta; order Hemiptera; family Aphididae; genus Sipha; species Sipha maydis. The sequence continues at coordinate 150,596 of JASXSY010000400.1, forward strand.
ACGTGGTAGACCGTAATCGTAAAATCAGAAAAAGAAAAAGAAATGTTAAGCTTATAGAATATCATATCGCATGAAAACTGCAATAATTCGTATTGACGTCACACGCGATCGGTGTTTACCAAATACAAACAACATTCTTTGTAAACGGAAATAAGTGGTTATACGGGCGTTCAACCAAAGCTCAGAAGACGATATAGGCGGCGCAGAAAACCAGTACAGGACAGACGTAGTGATACAGCACCGGATGTTTGCTACCTCGCGGTTCGATCGATGGGATGTAGTTGAATACATGTATAAGTATGAACTAGCATTTAAGGTCTTGAGATCGGAAACCAATGGAGTATTTATTGGATTATTTCTGAGTATGATAATGTAAGAAGAAGCGTGTTTTTCATATGTAATATATATATATATTACGGGGAAAATAAACAGTTTTAGGAAAACAATAATATTATTGTACGGTAGGGAGGACCGGTGCGACGGCGGTGTGCCTACGATAATAACGATTCGAAGTAGGTTTCAATAAAAGATAAAATCACGTAGTTTCGGGAGCATGTGTCTGTCTTGCACAGCGAGAAGGATACATGTAAAATATCAATAATAATGAATATATTAATATGGTCTCCGCATCGTGGTCGTCGTGAAATCCCGATATCGGTTCGACTGACCTCGGCGTTATCGACACATTATTTCGTGTGTACAGCCGACGCGTCGCGCTCCGTTTACATAAAATTTTAATATTATTACGTGGTTGTGTAACGTTTTTTCTGCCCACTCGCCGTTGCCGTCGTCGGCCGACGAGAGTGGGAACAATCGGGATGTGTAGGCCACGCGAATCTTCCGGCACCGCCCGTCCGATCCGGCGGTGATGGCAGACAAAGTGGACCGGCCTGGTGCCCTTTCTCCGCGCGGCACCGGCAACAGATGCCCCTCTCTCCGAATTGCTTCGCGGCGGAATCCTCGCCGCCGTCGATGACTAATAATATTGTACCCGCACTGAGTCACACGGGAAACACAGCCATCGCGACGAACGTGGCGTAATGCTATTGTAGCCGGTGTCATTATTATCATGACCGTGGTCGTTGCCCGCGTGTTGTGTGGGTACACTGGTTACCATTAGTCAGAGGACCCTTTAAAACCGAGTTTTTCGTTAGGAATCACTAATTACCAACAAATCATAACTGTAATAATAATGAAAAATGCTACGGACATTTCTTATCCGAATCACAATAAGTACGCGCGTCCGACGTACCTACTGCATCGTGTTTTTCCCGACGTTTGCGTAGGACACATATTCTTTGTAGATAGTTATTCAGACGACCGACAGTTTCGATCGTAAACGTTATGGACGGATTTGGTGGGGAAATCTGAAACGGGTTTCATTGAGAACAGGACGCGCAGTCTTAGGCCGGGTTTACACGGTGCTTGGTACTTGTCATTAGTACTCTGTCACTTGCACCGAACACTCGTACTTACACTTGCGTGTAGCGTTCACACGACACTTCCACTCGTACTGAGCTTTTAGGGTTAGCTTTTCGTTAGTGTTGTTTATAGATTTTAATGCACAAGGTGTATAGTATTAGTAGATGGTGCTATAATATGATAATCATTGATAATACTTCACAGTACTTGAAATCACCGTACCAACGAAAGCATACTCAGCGAAATAGACGAAGGCAGAGGGATACTCAGAACCATCAGAGCGAGAAGATGGAACATGATTGGGCACATATTGAGACACGAAAATCAGCTAACCTACAGAATAATAGAAGGGAAAATGGAGAGTAATAGGGAACGAGGACGTCTAAGAACTGTATTTATCAAACAAATGATTTCCGATGCTGGACTATCAAGCTACGCCGAACTGAAGAGGTTAGCAGAGAAAAGGGAAGAGTGGAGAGTGCAGGTCCAATTGCAAAACCAACCTTAAGGGTTGAATACCAGAAGAAGAAGAAAAGAATACTGTATTGATAATGTTTAATTATAAAATTAATAATAAATAAGATCATAATAATTATGATTATTAGAAGTGAATAATATATTATTAATTATAAATAATTAATTACTAGTTGTGTAGAAGTATATGATGAATCGTCGTCGTATCGTAAAACAATGTTTGAAATATGCATCCATAATAATTTCATTAATCATAGATGAACTAAAAGTTGAATTAAAAAAAAAAGATGGATAAGGATGAAAAAAATGGTTACTTAGAGAGATACGCATGGCAATCCAGTTTGTCTATTATAAGAAAGAATTATTATTGTATTATAAGAGGTCTCATAGTAGAAGATCAAATGAAATATAAAAGTTTCATGAGAATAACATTAATTCAATTTGAAACAAATATTTTGTTAATACTAATACTAAGCACTTATACTATTATCAGGCGATCACATGTCGTGAGTACAACCGCGATTAGAGTCGTGGAGGTGGTAGCTACTTGTCGTTAGTAAATAGAACGGAGTTCTAGTCACTCGCAATCGCGTTTTTACTTATACTAAGTACTATTCATACTTGTTTACACGTGTGGTGTTAGTGTAAGTGACAAGTAAACCACGTAAACCCGGCCTTAGTAGTTTGTATCATATTTCTTATTAGTATACGTTTTAATCTATAACTTTCCTACAAATCACCACTGCGGGTAGTGGACACGAAAATGTTATGATGATCTACAGCGTGGAGTGGTGCAGTACGGGTAACGATCGATTGGTCGTCGCAAACAGTAACTGTTGTATCGGCACGGCAGCATAGTAGTTATAGTAGTAGTAGTAGTAGTAGTAGTAGTAGTAGTAGTAGTAGTAATAATAATAGTTGAAAAATATTCAGTGTATGGTGGGGAGGTCAGATGCCGATTATATTATAACAGGCAGCCCGGCACTATAGTCAGTCGACGTACACTCTTAGTGTTGAGCATATTTCAGGTCATTCACGATCAACCGCTGTTTTCTCATCACATTCCAGTTACCAACGTACAATAATCAGGTAAATCGCTCAATGCATTATTATAATACTTCTTTATAACGTAATATGAAAACTTCAACCGTAAAAATAAACGCTGATCATTATGTCACATTAGATTACCATAGACAAATAATAAGGAAAAAAATATTACACTCGTCGTTTTGTAAATATCATTGTTAATCATACAATTTTGTTTACCGGTATTAGGAGTAACAGGCAAACGCTTTTTTCTTCATCTTCGATTCGTTCACCAAACATATTTTTTAGAACTTTCGTTCTTCTAGATCACTGAGTAATAGAGAAACAGCCAAACAGTAAAATTTACCTAGAACTTAAAACATTGGCATAATGTTTCCATATCTAATATTTGTTGTATCAATCGATGCCATTTGAAAAGTCAAATTATATAATAAGTACACACGAAACACGTAAAAATAAATTTTTTTTATATTTTATGAAAAATGATTTAAGATACTTTTTATATGGTTTTTATCGGAACTGCAATGCTCTCCAAAAAAGCATATCCTTCCGAACAACAAATAAGGTTTATTTGACTATTTTATTGCACAACAGCAGTTAAATTTTGAATTCATATTATTCATATTATTACGTGCGCACTTAAAAACGTGTTAATATTTAATTATTTTATCGGACTAAATGTATGCCTAATGAAAAAAAAAACGTTACCAATTCGACCTGTATTGAGTATCGATGTGGTGGCGTCGGCGTTGATGTTAGCCGATTGGTAGTGGGGACGCCTGACTGTGGGGGAGATTACATGTCTGTATTTTATTTTATAGCGCTGTGCTATGAGTGTATTGACAAATAAATAATTATAAATAATTAATTAACTTATAGAATTGAAATTAAACTTAAAACCTGTTCCACGATGTACTTTTTCACTACAAAGAAAAAAAAAAATTGAAATAATCAAATGAGAAGTTTTAAAGAACATGCATGGCAAACTTTTCATTTACTTGTTAATATATAGAATAACGATTAGCTACCGCTGTTACGTATTCGTTCCCAATTGTGGTGTCAGTTTCTGTACCAGAGTTGACTTTTCGTGAATATAATGTATAATCATTATGGTCTTTGGAGTTACGCGGGGCAATGGGATATAGATCGATTGATTTTCGATCCTTGATTTATAACAGCCGTCGGATTCCAGATGAAATAGATTTCGTAGACCTTATTCCGAACATTTATTTTTTCTGTTTACGATTATTTTATGTTGTACTCGTATATAAATAAAAAGTAAAAAAAAAAAAAAAAACAGTTCTTCAAACGTTCTTTTTTTTTTTAGCCACGTTTCGAATCTCGTCGCTACTGCGTGACTTGCTGACCCTCCTTTCTTTTCGAAAACTTACTTCGGCCGTACTGGCGACACAGTCGTTAACGCGTAACGCACTCGTAATATTCGGATCGTAAAAACGTGTAGGCACGGTCGAGTGATGAAGGTGGTCGCCGAAATTAGTTATTTTCCTCGTTGCGTGTTCGTCGTAACATGAACACCGCCGAAAACCACTTCAATATAGTAACGTGATTAATATTATACCCATTGACGTGATATTATGCAGTACACTTGTGTTACATTGAGTAACATTATAACATACATTTTATACAAGTGACATTCGGCGAGTTATGCATTTTATCATTAGGTATTTATGCGTATTCCGTAAAGTGTTGTTTTAGTTTTGAGTCGTTGGTGTATATCATTCGTTGTGTTTAATATTAGAAATGAAATGAGCGAAAAAGACCTTATTTTCAAGGTCCTTCTCAGTTAACGATATTACCGACAATGTTGCCCTTGGATTTTTTTTTTTACTAATTTTTCGGTCGTATGAAAAAACCGCAATTATTATCATCATCATCATCATTTTATCCCAATTATTCTGCTCCGTGGGCCAGTATGAAGAAACGCACGAGCGCCTACTACAGAATCCAAATATTGTGTTCGGATAAACGAAAATAACGTTTGAAAATTATTTAATTGTTATACTGTACCAGTTTATTCACGAAATTGTTAAGTAATGATCGGTTTCTAGGACGGATTTCTCAGATTTAATTTTACCTGTGTTTGAAGTTTTTCCGCTGAACATACAAAGACTAAGTGTATTTAATGTTTTCAACATTATTCGAATAAAATATATTTGTAAAATGTATTTATATTTAAGGTATATTCATACGTATATAAGTCTGTTATAAAAACCGAAAGTTAAATTTTGATGACTATAATTAAATAAATATGTTGCGGACAAGATTTGAAAACTTTTCAATTTGGTCGAGATTTTCTTGGTATACTAAAAGAAGCTGAGTTATCCTTGATAACACAAAATAATTTGGGTTTATTTTATACGAACCATTAAGGATTTATCGAATTCGAATTGATTATGTAATTATAATTATAAAAGTGATCATGATATTTTAAAACCGGATTCTCGCAAATTTGGTTCACGAATTCTCATGGTCATTAATAGCCGGTATTAATATTGATAAATTGAATTAAATTATTATTTTGAAGAAAAATTAAACAATAGTTTTCAAAATTTTAAAATTTAGTTCCGGTTTCAAAATAATTAACCTGCTGTATAATATTTAAATTTACGTTTTTCACATATCTCGCACATCGTTAAAATAATACAATAGATAAGAGTATTGAATAGACCAATAGTAATTATATCCCCTGTGAATAGATCACATAGTTGTGACTGGTTGAAAACATAACTATAATCGCCACAGTACATAATAGGTCAGTAATTAGAGGATTCCCAACGAGTACATATAAGTGTACGTGCACAATTATATTTTGCCGACCAACGTAAATAATAAAAATAAAAAAGTCATTAGGGATATAAATAAAAATTAATCTAAGGGGTAATTTCTCGGGTCGCTGGGTTTTCGAACGAATTTGCGGCGGAGCGTAACCGGTTATTATAACGAATATATTCTGCAATGTGCATTCCGTAGATGCAGTCGGCATAACATGCGCTCGACGTTGCCAGACTGGATATTTTGTAGTTACATTATTACAATAACTGTCGTTGGTGTACGATTAGCTTGAACCTGTCTTGACAATCAGAAAAAAAAAGTAAGATATATACGAAATGGAACAGAAGTCCTGCCGTTTTTTTTGTAGATTTTTGAAAAATAATAATTGATCGTGGTGGGATGGGGTGGGTGGGGGATATATTGTGTTCGGTTCTTTATGTAACGTGATCAATTTTGTAAATTCTTATTCCTGATACACGTAGTCCATACTAATCTATATTATATATATATATATATATATATATATATTGTTTTATCAGAAACCTGGTTATATTAACTTGGTTTATTTACAAATTATATAATTTTTCACTGTAATAGAGACTACGTCATCGATGACAATATCAAAAGTGGTGGTGTACTAATAACGGTCAAAATTAATTTTCTTTGTTGTCGTATACTTCTTCAAGATAATATCCAGTGAATCAAATAACATTAATTGTTATTCGATTACATCGAATAACATCAATTAATCAAAATAACATCAAGCTCTCTTATATTATTAATTGGTGCTATCTACATTCCATCTCATTCGGATATAAATGTTTATAACTAACTACCACACAAATACTGTTAATATTAGTTATCCCAATATTATAAATTTAAAATTATTTTATTGAGTGACTATAATTTATCTGGAATACAATGATAATTTGTTGATAATAAAATCGTCCCTACTCCTTGCCATTTTTGTAATTAAGAAACCAATACATTATGAATATTTTCATATCTTAATGTAAGGTGATTAAAATTATTAAAAGTCGTAAAGATTCTATTTTAGATTTAATTTTATTTAATTAATTTAATGTTTTAGTTTCGTATGATACTGTTTCTTAATTGAAGGGTCCGGTGTAAGAACCAGATATTTCTACTTTTTGAAATTGTTCGGGAGAAACAAATAACTAAATTATTTGATTTTTAATGGGGGTAAATATTGTAATAACTTATTTAAATTTCCAAATGAAAAGTTATCATTATACGTGTATACATATTTTTATTTTTGATTATTTTAAATACATTAATTAATTAGTAAAAATAAAGAAACAGGGAGATACAATAACATATATATAAATAATATAAATACAATATAAATAATATAAATAACATGGTTATTGCACCGAATTGACAGTTTTTAAAAAAATATTTTTACATTATTAATTCAACAATAATTGTTTATAAATTATATAAGGTAAAAATACAATCACAATTAATATAAAATTGTAAAATTTGTTAATAGTTTTACTATGTATATCTAAATCTCCGGAAATACCCGAATACTACGCCGAACACGTGAACCAGATATCTCCACATGTATGATATCAGCTTATCCAATGAAAGGATATACATTGTTAAAATAATTGTCAATGTTATTACACTTAAATGTCGACAAAATTATTCTTTATCAGAAAAATTAAAAACATTAATTTCGAAAAAAAAATTGGATATACCTGGTTCTAGCACCGGACCCTTCAATAACTTACCATCTGTATCATCCATATTTATTTATTATATTTTTGTATTACTATAAATTGTAAATCTTTATTTTGTAATGAATTTCTATATTATTTTTCAAATTGTAATAATAATATTATAAAGTCGTCGTTAGCAGGTTTAAACTGAGAAGTATAATTTAAAAATGTATGTATTTATAATGTCGTTGAATTTTTTTATTATAACACTTTTAAAATTATTAAAAACAACTGTATTAAGAAATAGATATATTTAAGTAAACAACTATGTGGGTTTAGTTTTATATTAAAAGATATAATTTTCAAAAAGAAAAAAGCTCTCAAATTAATTATAATGTTTTTTTTCAAATCTTCGTGTTAAATATAAGTTTAAATCTAAAATAGATTATATCAAGTAAACAAATGAAATAAAAAAACTCTTTAAAATTCAATCCTAAGAAATTTTGGGCATCTATTACAAATAAACGCTCAAAAAACTTTTCACTATGATCCGTTGAAACATGTATAATAATAATGGTAATAATTATATTAAAAAGCGAAAATAATGCGTAACATTTTTCATACGCCGGACGAATTCGCCTTTCAGAAAAAGATAAATCTGTCCCCGTTGACGTTTAAGACTCGAGTGACGATGGGTATTAGTTGAATGATGGTAATGATATGGATTTCTTGAGTCCGTATTAATCACAAACGAGAAACCTTATAGTCGAACCGTGATGAGCGATTTTTTCTTTTATCTTTTCCGATCAGATTTTAGAAATCAAAACCGTATTCTTGACACCGTTTACGATTTTTCTTCGTCCTATTGTCGCTACGTACGAGTATCATCTTTGTATTAATATCGTCGTTCTTTCGCATCTGTTACAGAATGCCTATCGACTTTTACTACACTCCTGGCAGCCCACCGTGCAGGGCCGTCATGCTGTGCGCCAAGGCTTTGGGCTTGGAGATGAACATGAAACTTTTGGATCTCCACCACGGCGAGCACTTAAAACCGGAATTCGTCAAGGTACAGTAATTAGTCGACATCGCAATACGATTAGTCCAAGTATATGCGATTATTATCGGTGTACTGATCGGTGACTGTGCTTTTTGTTTCACAGTTAAACCCTCAACATTGCGTACCAACACTGGTGGACGGCGATTTGGTATTGTCGGAGAGGTGAGTTCAAAAATCAACGTTTACCATACGCTCGCACGCTTGGTACAATGTAGTCTCTATTATTGTTGTTTACTAACGAACATATCCGCTACAACACTGTGTACGAACCGTGTATAAGGCTTATCGCGTAGTACGTCGATTAAAACAATACGGCGAACTGCATTTAAATCATTTCGGCTGGCGATGTGACGCAATGTTGTTTTCGAGAAGTCGATAATCATTGTTGTTTTTTGTGTTCGCGCTGCGTTCGTTAAAATGTTGATATCGCTCAATTATTAACTAACATGATGTTTCGTTTTAATTAACCGGCTTGGTAAGCGAGCAATTGTACGTTATCGTTAATTGCTGAAGTATAATTTCGAATACGTGTCCATATACACAGTACAGTAGTTCATTGATTATCTAAATATTATGATCATCTTCATAGGTGCCGCCCGGGATTTCGTCAGTGCACTATGCGTAGTATACATATACGCAGGTTCCTAAATAACGCTTAAATTATTTGAGTTAAATACGTAGGAATATTATTTTTCAAAACTTTTGACAATACAAAATTATATTCGTCTTTTTTTCAAATATAGATGCGGGGATCCAAGTTCATCCCCTTTGCACCCCTCTTGCGGCGTCTACGATCACCTTAAAATCAATCAGTTTATTTTATATAAAATATCAATGTTTCATTATATTTATACTACGTACAACGCGTGGACTTATTTTGTGGACTTCACGTATTATTATAATTAAAATCCGAAGAAATAATTGAATACGATGTTTTCGTACATTTTCAATATGTGTAATCGGTTATTGTTTAATGTACACAAATATTTTTTCTCCTTTAACTTCTGTATTTGGAAATAGATTAAATTATGCACGAGCCAATTTTCATGGTTAAGTTTTTTTTTTAATCTAAATATACTTTTGACGTCGTCGATATAATTTTTTGATGCGGCTGTTTATTATAAACACGTTTATGACGTATTTCATATTTGATTGATTTTTTTCTTCGACAAAACATGTTTTTTTTTTAACCACACGAGTGCGCGTAAAAAGTTACACGAATAAAAGTTTGAATATTGAAAGTAACATTTAAATTGTACAAAACTCAATGGTAAAAAGAACAGCGGACGGTACGCACTGATATAACTTGCCACTCGACCATTTGTGTATGGCCTTAAGCGGAATTTTATTCATCTCTCTAGTCGAATACGTTCACGGACAAACTCAGACGGGGTAGCACGGTAATGTTTTCGATTTCAGGACTTTCCGCATATTATTAGTAGGGATTTTATTTGGAGAGTAGGGATTTTATTTGGAGTAAGCCGTTCGACGGTTGACTGCACGTACTACTGCTTACTCAGCTCACACGTTGTGCACGTACAGTTTGAATATTTAACAACAACGTCCGTTCTCGTTGCAGCCGCGCAATCATGGTGTACTTGGTGCAAGCTTACGGCAAAGACGATTCATTGTTCCCCAAGGACCCTAAGAAGCAAGCGTTGGTCAATCAGAGACTGCAGTTCGATATGGGCACCTTGTACCCGGCTTTTGCCGATCAATACGTGAGTATGTCGTTTGATCATCGTCGGGGTAACTATGATTTCCGATAACATTCGGTAATATTTACAATTGAAGCCGTGATGACGACTGCGTGTGCATTACGTGCCACTGGAAAATACACGCACTGGGTGTCCCACGAAGATAATCCTTTGAACCTTACCCATTTTGATATCTCCTGGATGATTAATGTTCATGCTTATCAAATAGTGTTTTATTTTATTTTATTTGTTTGTTATATGACTCTCAGAGATGTGAACTATTTTGATGTTAAATATTGTATATTGTTTAATATTTATATTTTGGTAAAGAATTTAAAATAAGGACTTTTTGTTTCGTCAATTTCGAATTAGATACCCGTTATATAAGATATCATCTTAACACTAAATACGGTATATTTGTGCTAACTAAAATAAAAATATATTTTTATGTATATCCAAAGTTATAATGTTAATGAAAATAAAAAATTGACCCGTCTACGTTTCAGAAGAATAAAGTTTTTCAGAAATAATGAAACAGTTAACATTTTTTACTGAAAAATACGAATATTCCCAGTAGTTATTATCCCTGTTAGTTTTATGAAAAATCAAATTAAAATTTAGTTCCATTAACTTCATTAAAGATATCTCTGTGGAACGCTCTGTAGGTTTTGTGTTTTTCGCATGTGAAACGATACTCGTGTAATGTTGGTCTGAGAGAATAGTTGCATTCGACGATGTTTCGTATTGTCGTCGATTTTGTTGATGTGTTACGAGGCCCGTGTTGTTTTCTTTCAGTACCCGTGGATATTCGCCGGAGTGCCGAAGACTGAAGAAAAAGCAGCGAAAATCGACGAAGTACTAGGATTCTTAGACATCTATTTGGGATCGTACCCTTGGGCAGCAGGCGACTCTATCACGGTTGCAGACATCGGTCTCGCCGCTAGCATTTCGACTTTTGAGGTAATTTCCGATTGGGATTTTTCCTGTCGAATTCAAGTTTTTAATGCACGTGTTTAACCAATGTTAATATTTTCTTCTGTTTCTCGTTTAGGCCGTGGGAATTGACCTCAACAAGTTCGCCAATGTCTCCAAATGGTTCGAAAAGGCCAAGAGTTCCTTGGTGGGCTACCAAGAGTGCAATCAAAAGGGAATCGACGGATTCAAAGCTATGATGGCCAGTATGACTAAGAAATAAGTCGATAACACCACACTTGGAGTTGAACTTGATTTTTAATTTATACACGTTTATATATATATAATTTGATTGCTATTAATGTTTCACTATTTCAAATGTTCGTATATATTTAACATTTTTTATGCATTTTAAATACACACATTTTTTTTTATTTTCAAACAAATTGTTATACTTTTATTTGTCTCAATCCTGAAATATGTATAGTTCCTGTCCAATTGTATTGTACTCGAATACAATTTTCGATAACAGGTCATCACTAGTTAAATGCATATGCAGGTTGCGTCTGATTGCCTTAGTTTTGGTGTTAAAAATGTTGTACGGATTCGTTGAGTGAATGATAAAAAAAAAAATTCTGGTGTTGAATTACAATAATCGATTGTTCTTTATGCTGTTATGAAGTCAACGGGGGTTCGTTCACGTTTTCATTTGATTTTAATTTTAAACCAATCGTTCATTAAATCGTGTTTGTGTTTTGTTTACAACATTTCTCTTGTTTTCACAAAAAAAGTTCGTCGATTCGTCAAAATATGTCCTGTAAAACGCATATTATCACATGGATTTTACTGTCCAAGGTACGATTAATGTCTTTATAGTTTATGCGAATCCGTGTAAATAAAATCTGAACGCAGATTTTTTAATCCTTGACGACACAATTTATTCTTGCTGATTACGCGTGGGAACAATGGAGAATAAAGGAGTCATATTTTTCATTAATTGAAGTTTTTATTTGTATCTGCTGTGTAGATATATTTACGAAGAATAAATTAAAACGTAGGATCAGTTAGCTGTCAAAATAAATGAAATTGATAATCGAACGATGAAATCAGATTTAGTTCTACTATTATATTTTAACACTGATTAACTATAGAAAACATTAAAACGCCTATTAAGTCTACATCATCGAAGAGGTAATTTTCCACGACGAAAAAAATCAAGCAATATTACTTAGAAAATTTGATAACAGAGGTACTATTTAAGAATACGTAATATTATCTTAGGGTTTATATTTGTTTTTGATAAGGCACAACAAATTAATTTACAATGAGTTTTCAGTGCGATGAAATTAATATTTGTACCACATTGAAAATGCCCAGCATACTAATCGTATTTTGTTTATGTACGTTCTGGCTGTGTTTAATATGGTGCAATATTATTCTTAAATTTTGAATATATTTTGAACATTTTGATTCAAATCATAGTATTTTTTTTTTTAAATATTGAACTAAAATGTTCATGTCAATTAGAATTTTTTTTTTTTATATGTAAGTTTCTTAAAGACTAGCAATATGTATTTATTATATTCCAAAGTTATAATAATTAATAATGATACTATTAAAAAAAGTAACTGTCGTTAATTATTCCGAAGTAAGTACATGTTTACTTTTTGTTTATTTTATTCAATTCTGTCTGGAAATGTATGTGGATTAATTAAACTAATGGATTTATTGCAACAGAAGTCACATATAAGACGATCATTAACGACAATATTGTTAATGTATTTAAACTTAAATTTTGATAACGGCTGTTATAAGAAAATAATGGAAAATAATGTAGTTTACTACAACTATTGTAGAAAGCTCTACCTGAACGAGCGTCTTAATATAATTAATTAACAATAATATCAATAATTAATGAATGTAATAATACGTTGTATTGAATTAAAATCAATAATATTAAAGTATGGTACATAATAATTCAGTTTTTGAACATAAACAGATTATTATTACTTAGAGCTTGTGTTATTATTGCATTAGATACTCATAATTTGTATTCTTATAACACCATCATGTTATTCAGTTTGACACAAACTTAAAATTTTATAATAAGGAAATTCGGAAACCTGTTAGAAATATATTATATGTTTGGTTTGAAATTATATTCGACAATAACTCAATAGGTATACAGTAATACAAATAATTTAAAATTTTCAAACATTATAACTGGTGGTATAAAACTTGTTTAACTTATTGGTGCCTAAACTGTACATAATAGTTACATATTACATATTTGACCAAATAGTTCGAGGAGTAAGAACCGTTTGGAATATTACGTAGAAACTATAGTACTAAGAAGGTTACTTAGAAGGATCGGTTGAAATTTAAACATAAATTACAATTTTTATTATTTCGTATTTTTCCATATCTCCAATAGTGTACTAACGTTTTTAATTCAATGGAATTACGTTTTTTAGAGTGTATATTTATTGTGTTACTACAGAATGTGCCAAATTGTCGAGCAATGCGATCACAGCATAAACATTTTTATTTAAAGCTTCCAGTATGCAGCTATAATAGCTCAATAATAAGGTATAAAATTTAAGAATTACATAAAATAATTTCCTTACAACAAGATTAGGTAATAATTTTTAAGTAACCGAATAACGATAACAATAAAATGGATTAAAAATAGTTAATAAAGCCTTAATGATTTTTAAGACTGGTAGAGGATCAAGATTATGATATTTTAGTTAGTTGTTAATAAGGGTTTTAATGGATAAGATTGTAGTGCGGAACAATTGTATGAACATACAATTTTAGAGAAATAGTACCCTTTTGCGGTTAGCGCATTAAGGACTGAAGAAAGTAGAGTAATTAATAGAATGATAAGTAAGTTAATATTATTGATGACATTTGAAAAGATAACAAAACTAGGATTTTTTCATTGTTAGTAGTTTCTGCAGATGTATTAGTTTTGTAGTAAGTGTACGAATTAGAAACTTTGGTTGGATGGACGTTTGGAGAAAATTTATTATTGAGAGTTTTCTTGAAAACTGAGCATCCCCTAACATTTGCGGCGTGGTCCAAAGAGCTAAAAACACATTTAGTTGGCTATTTCTGATCTTCGGTGGATTTGGTAGTATGATGACATTTTTTATATTTGACGCTATAGATGGCGTGATTGCAATAATTTTGTGTATGGGAAAAATATTGGCACCTATGGAATTTGGGTGGGCTGCGGCTCTTCGAGTGAGGTTTTTCAATTACTACTTTGGTATTAATTAACAACGTAATATTATGAATACCTGCATTGTTTTCATTTGGAAATATCTCCACCAGAAAATTGGTAGAAGAAACTTATTTTTATCTTTGGTCTAGCAAATATGTTTAGTTGAATGTCCAAATTCAGCTAGAGTACATTAGGAAGAGGAGTGTAAGTTTCTGATTACGATATTTTAAGGACTTTATAGGGAGCGGAAAACGTATGGATATTGGCATCAGTGTCAAATAACTGTTATACAATTAGGTTGAAGTTGCTATGACTTGAAGGTTATACGATGAGATATGTAGGCGAAGATTTGTAAATGAATCCCTTTGGACTGATGGTATTTGTTAGAACGGAAGGGAATGCGGAGTAATTTTAAACATTTATTATGTTAATTGGTGGAGTCGAAGGGTCAATGTCTTGAGCGAATTCATGCGGGTAGGCGAGATTGTCCAAAGAACTGATTGAATGCGTAGTATTATCAACATCTGTATTATTGTCGGTAATTAAGGCGTAATTGTTAGGTGATAAGAAAATTTTCGATTTTATAATTTCATCATCAGACCTAAGTAACAATGACGAATTTGAGTAGTGATATTTGGAATTGTTGGGGTCGTTGAATGGACGTACTGAAAAGAGATTTTTCTGACATTTGTTATTTGAAAGCATAGTTAATTGGAACTGATCGAAAACAGAAATTAAGTGCACTGCGGCGATAGCTGAGTTAAAGTATACAATAACATACCTCATTTTGAACGTTACGTGTATAGTATACATTTTAACGACACCAAAATATTAAATAAAAAAGAAAATTATGAAAAATTGTATGATGGGAAAACAATTTACAGAAAACGTAATAAATATACTATAGGAAAGATAATCGGAAAATAAATTATGTCTGGAAATGAATTATCAACCGAGTAATAATAATAAGAACGTATAAATAGAAATCTATTGAAGAAAAACTTTTTAGTTACCATCTACTAGAAAGTAACCACAACAAAAGAAACAGATGTCAATACTGTGAGTTCTAAAGAGGAAAAACAAAGGGCATGGCATTTTAACACGAAGGCTGAACTTATTGATCAAGATGAATCATGTATATGATTGTATATATATAATCATCGATGAGTCCTAAACAAACAAAATCAGAGAAATCGTTTAGCTTAAATACAAAATGATAATAAAACATAGAAATGTTGGGGCCAATAATTTGAACCCATTTAGGAAACAATAGTAAAGCCATCAGTTTGCTTGCTATAGTAACATCAAAAATGTATGAAATCTGAAGATTGAACATTTTATGGTTTACAATTCAAAATATGAATACATATTAAAAATAAATATCTATATAGAAATAATTTTATATAATAGTTATAAAATATGCTTTTTTCAAATAATTTTCTTTGAAAAATATTTTGAAATAAAGTAAGTTGTGTCGATTATTAAAATATTTCGTTTTATATAATGGCCAAAGGGTAACTTAATATAATTATACCTTATTGTATTAATATGATATAAAAATATTACAGCATAGAAATGCTAATATTTCTAAATGTAATACTTGTTTTGCTAATCAAATATCGACGCATTAATTGTTAATGAAATTAATATCTGCATACCATAGTTGCTAGCTAAATGGACAATTGCCAAATATTTTCTGAATCTACCAATTAGATTACATGTCGGAGAAGGTCATTTAATTTGAAAAACAATGAGTACAAAAATTGTTTATGTTACACTTACCTTGGATGATTTGCGCAGATATTTTCAAATTACCGTATTCCTGATAGTTAAAACTTTGAATAATAATTTCACGAGGCTCTTGGAATTTAATTTTTGTATGAAGCTCAATGGAATTAATTTATTCAGTTCATTACTGATTTGATCCCGAGTTCAAGATCAATGACAAATATTGGAAGAGAATGTTTGCAAGTAGATGTTTAAGGTTTATTGCAGTTACCTCGTCTGACAAAATCACTTAAATCTTAAGAATATAATATATTTATAGGCAACTCTTAACATACATAGTGTGCTGGCAGATTGTTATAAAGGAAATCAAAATCATAATAAATTACTATGAAAGTTTTTATAATGTATTTTATTACATACATAGTTTATGAACAATTAATGTTAATACATATTTAATGAACTCATTAATGTATCGAATTTAAATTAACTAGAACTATTTTCTAGTGTTTATTTTATATAACTTTCATTTTCTTTTTTAATTTCCTAAGCGAACGTTATGTTTTTTGAACAGTTATAAAATATTTACAACAATATATATATTTAACAAATATGGTAGATTAACAATATTCCGATTAAATTTAAAATTGTCGAATCAGCAGTCGGTTTTCAATTATTTTGCAGTTTGGACAAAACGCGTTCGTTGAATTCGATTATTCCCTTGTGTACGGCTTCGTCGTATCCAGGTAACGCAGTTTTTACCGCTTTAAACCACCTCAATATGTTAGGATAGCCGGTCAAATCAAATCCCAAAATCTATGAAAACGAGTAACATTTTATCAAAAAAGTAATGTTTATAAAATACTTCACACAAATCGTAGATCATGACTTGTTATAGTATTTTTAAATATGTTTTCGATATTCTATACAATATTCTATATTATGTTTAGATATTAATAAAATACGTTATAATAAAAAAATACATTTTTTTGTCCCAGTGTATTTATTACTAGACTAAATATATTTCATAAATAAAACTTTTCTATTGATGTCCAAAGAATTGAAAACATTTACGAGTTTATTATCTAATAGACATATTTGGAAATTATTATTCAATCGTTGAATATTGTATTTATTAATTTATCATTTGAATTACGAATACCCCATTAGTCAACATCATCTAATTAACATTTTTATAGATAGTTACATAAGAGTATGATACTAGTATACTAGTTTTAAAAAATAATATATACTATGGTATATATATGCAACCAGTGGCATAGTGAAGGTATTATTTTAGAGCAATTGTTCCTTCAACATTTTTAGAGGTTGTGTTGTCCCCTTGCCACAAAGTACCTAGTTACTTAACATACAATATGGAACGACGCTGTTTGTTTAAATATGTGTTTTACAGTGGTGAATTTCGGGATAATTTTTCAGGGAAAGGGGGGAAAACTCTATGCATTTGATTTTGACGTATAAACAAACGTCAAAAAGTTCACTATTCTGAAAACAAAATATTTTAATTAAAACGAAGCTCAAACAACAGAATCAATTATTTATATCTATAAAACACAAACATTGTTTTACCTATGTATTTTATGCATTTTTGAACTACTTAATAAAGATAAGGGTGGATATACATTTTTGCTTCTCACCAAAAGTGAGTTCAACATGTATGCAACATCCACGAAATCCATGTGTGTGTTCAGCATGTAATGTACATAATGTAAACGATATTAATATAGTAGGTATTAAATTCCTTACGGGTCTATTAAACAATACTATCGATTCAACTGTCCTTCTCTCTCTAATCTGCTTCAAAGTTCATTTTCGTGCATCTCGTTCCAACGCTCTCTTCTATGTCCCACATGCCACCACCAACTATATGGCTAATGAGCCTTTAAGGCATCTAATGTCATTTGCCAATGCAGACCCTGCCTTTAGCGATTTATTAACATAATCATGTATAATTTCTATAATATAAGTTATTTCAACGGTTTAACATTACTTTATCTATAAATAACTATTTTTGTAATATCGTCTGTAATCACAAATATGTCATATTTATTGTCAAAAAGGTTTAGTTCGTAAAATTAATAAATTTAATAAATAAATAAATTAATAACTAATAAATAAATAAATAAATAAATAAATAAATAAAAAAATGTAGTTTATCCAATTAAAAATAATTTACTGATAGACTTAAGTACCTCTAAAGATGAAATCGACGTGAGTGCAGGAAGATCCGCGAGTGTTACTTCAGGCCCAGCTAGCCACTTCGTTTTTGCCAAATATGTATCCATTATTTCCAAAGCATTGTTTAACTTGGGTAAAGCGGCCGTCCCGTAATGTCCACTCGTAAATACCGGAGTCTGAAAAAATCACGGATTATCACCCCAAAGTTTCGGTTAAAATGAGTTTCTGTCAATTCTAATGTCGTTGACAAAAAGTATTCGTCTACTGATTAAGCTGAATGTCTTAATTATTTGTGTGTGAACATTATTTAAAATCCATTCCTGTACACGCGAATACTGTTTTCTTAATATTGTGTATCAACACACTGCATAAAGTAAATAATATGTGTTAAACTGGTAATGTGATTACGGTATTATAATAAAAATTAAAATACAATTGTGATTTACGAAACATTAAAAATGAACAGCTTATGCTGTATTGTGTACATAAACAATGTTCAAAATAACACTGGTGGCTTGAAATTTTTTCCTTCTTAAAAAATTCATTCAAATCTAAAATTGTAAGTATGAATAAAAAATTATAATTATTAGATACGTGTATCTTATTTATCATTTCATTTTATTATTTACATGTATATGATGCAACTAACTAATATCAAGCGAATTTGATATTTAAGAACATTATTCTTGAATTACGCACATAAGGGCACTAATTAAAACCTTACTAAAGAATCGAAATTGTTTCGTTACAAATAAAGCAAAAAACGATTATACTGATATATGCATTAACTCATGATAGACAATAACAATTTGTCACAATTAATATAAATACAACAAAGTGGTTTGTAAATTTATACGCCACTAAGCTGCGACGTACGAGAAAAAATCAAAATTAGTCACATTGCAGCAAACAAACCATTAAATCAACGTCCGTCAACATTTGACGGACGTTGATTTAATGTTAGTTACTGAACAGTAGATTTGTATTTTAATAATTATATACAAATTTACAAAGAACTCGTTAAATTTTTTTTCTTGGAATTAATTTCGTGCACTACCGATGAAATATAATTAAATACTTCCTTTTTTATTTATATAATTTATACTTCTTCTTCATCGGGCGTATGGAAGGTATTATTATTTTACTTATACATAACACATATTTGTACACATTAAAAGAAAATTATTCAAGAATATTAGAAGACTGGGAAAACATATTATTATTTTAAAAATAGCACGATGACGTGTGAAAAGTTAAAAAGTTTTGATGTGAACTTTACAAGTTCAGCGTAACATTTAAGTGGGTTGAAGGTTAAACGCTAGTTAAAATGCAAGTTGCGTATTGTCGATAAACTATGTATTTGAATAGCTTCAATAACTAGACGTCGACACAAGTAAGATTACCAAAATACGAGCTTGTCGAAAATTTATTCGATTTCGGATTATTAGTACGTTAAAAAAAGTATAATATCTTAACGGATAATTTCGCTTGTGATAAACCCTTCTTTATAATACAATACAAGTGATTACCAAAAGTTTGTACGTGTTTATACAACGCTTTACTCTCACATCCATAATTTTAGTTGAATAAGTAAAGTATTTTGCGAACTATTAAAATCACATGTCAGATCAGAACTTCATATTAATCATAAATGTAGTAGGTATACAAAACGTCCTAAGTAGATATGACATCTAATATAAGAAGGATGTAGCGTCATTATTTTGCGATTATTATAGAAGATAATATTAATTTGGTCAATAATTGTGTTTGGATTTTAATGCTACGAAAATGAAAATTACAACTTCAATACAAAAGAAGCTAAAAGGTCATATTTTTATAGCAATATATTTCTTGAAAATAACAATACTGTATGGTTCCCTTTTAACGAGTAAAATAATGAAAATTTTCCGGGATACGAAATTTTTCTGAAATACGGTGTTTCTTATATTATGTTTCAATAAAATTTTCAATGAAAAAATTTGTTGTGAAGTTTTTCGCGTCACGAATTACTTAACGAGTAGCTGTGTGCAAAGCTATCAAATGTGTAGGTTTAAATTTTTGAATCAGAAAAAAATGAAAATGGCATTCTACATTTTTGGAGTCGGTTTAAATAAGACATCGTTTGGAATCACGCTTCTTTGTTCCATGCGTAATATTCTGTGTTTCATTCAATCCACACGAGAGCCTCGATCAAATGTATTGTACAAAAAATTCTCAAGAAAACTTGTTGAATACATTGTCATCAGATTAAGAGACGTTAAACGCATATGTATATTCTTTCTTTCAAACACTGACTAAAAGCCGTTTTTTTATCCGAACATCGATAAATCCTGTTTTTAAGAGCCTGTGTATAGTGAGTGCCTAATCAAATAATATTTGTGATTTATGGAATTCTAGACACATTCACACTTAATGGACTGAGTATTAATTACAATTATTTATCATAGGGTACATAATCAATGTATGATATAAATACATTACATTATTTCATGAAAATTTTATAATTTTTTATGAGTCATCGCTCTAATTAAATCTTATAATATTTTAAGGACTTTTTTAGTATTGAACTTGAGAGTAATTTTTTCACTATCAAGTTTCTTACACCATTATATAACTATACCATATTCGGTAACTTTTAACTAATATTATCAGAAATAATAAAAAAATATAATATTATCATTTTACTGTTTTTGTATTAATCACAATTTGCAGATAATAACGAATTATAGATGTGTTAGCAAATCGAGACAAAAATGTTCGCAGCACACGCACAGTTTTATCGTTTATTCTTTTGTTTTGGCTTAGTTTTAATAATAGTAATGTTACATTTTTCCTAACAGTAATGTTCGCTATATCAAAAATGAAATTGTATTAAGTAATTGTTTATAATAACATTATACCGAAGGTCTGCTTGTGTAGAACGTTTTACGCAAGTAGTTTTTTGAGTAGGAGTTTAATCTAATAAGAAAAATTACTTTAATGCGTTTCGTTACTCCACACTCAAAACTATTTTATTCCTCGAACTGTAATGCATATTATCCTACAAGAAGTTCATAAAATGCATCACGAAAAATGAGCGGACGAATATATGGTTGATTTGCGAGTTGACGAATTATAATCTTTAGGTATCCTAACACTTAGTGCGTAAGACAAAACACGTATCTTTGTCATACGTTGTTTTGTAATAGAAATATTAAGAAAATAGTAACAACTTTACTCACAACATATTCCGATATTTTTCTGTATAAAGCTCCCAAGTCGAAATCCATTCGCTGATCGATCGTCGCTCTTTTCTGCAAATCCTTTGGGTACAGCTGATCTTTTGAAAACGCACCGGTCGTCGATCCATATTTTTCCGTTAGATACTTGCAGATAGCTCGACTATCGAAAATTTAGGTAACATTTTAAAATATAATTCAACTTCTAGCTGTATTAAGTTTAAAGAGAATTTCACAAACTTCACGATTTACATGTTTGGAAATAATTTGTTTGTGATTAAATCACAAGTGACGAGTAAAATATCGAGTGAAAAAAATTATCTTATATGACTTTTAATGATATCAATTTTTAACGGGTACATATATTATGTGTATTTTTTATTCTAAATGGTTTATTTTTTAACTCTGTACTTTAACTAACGTATATAAAAAATTCTTATCTAATTCTTAAGAGATTTTTATTCGGATATACGAGACTAATAATCTAATAGAAGTGAAAAGAACGAAACATTAAACAAATGTTCTTTTCAAAACGTTTATATGTAATATATTATACATCGTAAATACTTATAATTTATTTATTAGCCACGTATAACTCTAGGTTTTAATTATTTTCGAATAAATAAAATCCTATTTAGGCAATAACTGGAATGGTTTTATTATGTATTTTTTTTATAGGTATACCATGCTGTGTTATATGTTATGGTGGTATTCTAATAAGCAGTGGCGTAAATGGTAAACATTAAATGACATTGATACATGGCTATATTAACAAGCTACTGTATAATTGGAACGACATTTATTGACTAACATAAGAAAAAATTATATTTACATTTAAAACACGTAAGAAATCTTAAATCTATTTTGACATAAGATAATCGGAGCCACGTCAAACTATCCAAGTAAAATATCCCGGTCAAAATATTACCAAGCCGAAACATCATAATATTTGAAAAACATCCCTATTGAAAACTAACTCATAGTATAATATTTGGTTGAAAATTGGCGATTATAAGTACATAAAATGTGTTTTGATATTTTTAAAGCCAAAAACTATAGTTGCCACAAAGCCGTCTAAAGAATTGCACTTAAATTTTGTTGATATTCGAACGTGTTTTTCTTCATTTTATTTTATTTTTTCATTTCGTGTTTTTGTGTTTATGACAAAAAAATTAGTTGAGTACATTAAAAAAATTAAAAAATTCCTAGGACGTAATTTTGTCTATGAAATGAACTTTTATCAATATTTTTTTTTTGTATCCATCTTTGAAGTAAGAACTTATCAGTTCCAACTACTACTTAACAAATTATGTATTGAAATATATTTGCGGTAAATTGTAGATTATTTCGGACATATGTGGACACGGAGACTAACACGTGATGATGGATAAACAACAACTACTTTTCCGATTCTATATATTGTAATAGTAAATAATTTTAATAATTTTTTATCCAATAAATATGATAAGTATTTTTAAATTTGAAATTGTTTTCGTATTGTAATTACATTATAGTGTACACAATATAATTAAAAACTAAATATGTGTTGGCCGCCTACTCGTTTTGAGTCCAAATAAGCCGATGTGGACGAAGGACAACATTTTAATAACAAACGTTCGGAATTGTCAATTCGCATTATGACATATGATATAATAATATGTCGTACAATCGTGTTTGATGTAACTGTCGGTATCTATAGTATCTCATGTGCGATCACCGGATTGGGATTTTGTGATACAATGTGTAGCAGGCGGCGGGGGTTGGCAGCGCTTGTTAATATTTATCGTGTTATTCATAAATAATCAGCGTTTCGAGTAACAATAATTTAACTCGGTGTATTTAGAAGCGTACACAACGAAACTTTGTTGTATCGGTTAATACCGTGAATGTACGCACGCACCGCGCAGTGTCGAGTCGGACGAAAGTTATCATTGTAACAAATTGTCGGACTTTATTCACGACGACTGGTGGTATGTGATTATTTCTGTTTTGCTGCAATAGCGTCCACAATTGAAACGGATATACATTATGTACCCATACAATATTATTCAATAGGCGTTTGTCACAAAAGGTATGCAAAATTCGAATGCAAATTACAATACAATTTTGCACTGAAATCCTATGATGAGATAACTACAGAGATGATCAAAAAAAAATAAAAAATAAAAAATATTTTAAGTGGTAATCATTTTATGCCTGCCTTTGTGATACGAAAAAAATACTTTCACATCTCTATTGGCAATCTAATTCAATCGCAAAAAAAATGAAACATTTTAATTTATAATGATTCATGTGCATAAATATTTATATAATACTATGCTCGTGTACATGTTTTGTACTTTATAATATAGTGAATATACGATATAACCAAAGTTGTTGTTTATTTGTTTATATATAATCACACAAAACAATTGTTATCACACCGAAAATCGTTAATTTTATTGTTTTCCAATCTAAGCAACGAGTATAGTTATTAGCGAATACTTGTATTCTTTTAATAATGCAATACGATATCTACCAACATTAGAGGTGTTGTTCAGGAATTTTTAATAGAAGTGGGGGTTGAAATGATTTTTATTTTTTATATAGGAGTCAGTATAAAAATTAAATTTATTTTACAAAACATAAATAATTAATGTATAATTTTCGTGTTACAAAATATTTGTTACATTTAGCCTGTAAATTATAATACTATAAATCAGCGAATCAAGTTTACGAGGCTTTTTCTAAACCATTTTCTAAAGTAAGATAATTTTTATAAACTTTATTTGAAAGTCTTTTAGCTAATCAGGAGATATTTGTTATCTTTATCTTAGTTTTTGTATAAATATTTTGTAACTCGTTGATTATGTTTTCAATTAATTTTTAAGTGATAGAAACAATGGCTTCATCGAAATTAGTGGATTATTTTAAGTCAAGGTTACATTTTTGCAGAAGTATACACAAAAGTAAATAATATGAAAATAATAACTAATGAAAAATAAATAATTTTAATAATATGTGATAATAATAATTAAATTGGAATACAAATGTGTAACTGTCGAATGATTGAGAACGACAACTTCAGCATTACGAATGAGAACGTTCAATATATTAAATCGTTTTCCATCATTCAACCATTTTCAAACAAAAAATTCAAGTTCGTTTATTGTAAAATTGTAGGGAATGAAACTTACGGAAAGTCTCAGGTACCTTTATCAATTATCTTTATTAATAAGTATAAATTAATAAACGTTTATTATTTTCATATAACATTCTAGGACTACGAATGTCACAGAAAGCTTTCATAGAACATTCAGTAGTTAATTGTATAGCCCTTCAATATATTATGTTATTAAAATGGTTTTGAAAATCGCTGTGGTAAAACAGGATAA
The DNA here is from genome assembly GCA_034509805.1 of Sipha maydis. Lineage (NCBI taxonomy): Eukaryota > Metazoa > Arthropoda > Insecta > Hemiptera > Aphididae > Sipha > Sipha maydis. The sequence goes on from JASXSY010000400.1 coordinate 175,431, forward strand.
AAAAAGAATTTGCAATAAAAGAAAAAGACAAAATACTAGATTTTAATAATAAATATATGTGGTATGTGAAAAATTTAAATTTGAAAATTTATTAAAATATTTAGTATTTGTTGGCCTACGCTTTCAGGGAATTGATATGATATAGCCTATAGTCTACAGATACCTACCACATTTTATTTATATTATTATTATATTTTTATAATTTTTGACTAAACTTATGACTACGATAAGAATATTTTTACTATCTATTCATTTTATTAATATACATTAATCGTCACTGATCAAAATAACACAAGTTACATTATGGCAACGTTGCACGTAAATTCGTTCTCAATCGTGTTGGTTTTGTGGATCAGCGGTAAATTCTTTATACATTTTAAGTGTTCTCAGTAGCTCAAACAAAAAGGTAAAACTTTCTCAATCTCATTTTCTCAATCGCACTTTTGAGTATGCTTATGGTCAATTTAAACGTAAAAAAACGGTGCAAAACTACACAGTTTGTTCTTTGAGTGAATTATAATATCAAATCTATCAATGCATGTACCCCTCAAAATTCCTCTTTTAGCCTTAATTGTTTTACTGATCACGCGAGTGCAGTGACTATGTACAATACTATTTATTCGTAGTCATTGGCAGCTTTCACTTACCTTTCACTCAAAACGAATCCGTTGTCGACGATTGTCGGAATCGTGTGTTGAGGGTTTAGCTGATCATCGTAAAGACGATTCGTTAAAAAAAAAAAAAGAAAAGAGATAAATCAATATAATCGTAAATGTTTTATTTGTCATGATTAATCGAAATCATACTTGTTTGTATTCAGGTGTATGAGTCTCTCCTTTGCTCAGTGACTTTAAGACAGGATTGAGTTTGACGTTCAAGATTTTCGCTACTAGCTGCACGGTCAAGCACGGCAGACTCCACGAATCGTAGTAGAAATCAATCGTCATTTTGACGTTATATTGTCAGTGCGCCGGTGAAAAATACGTTTGATTTCGGTCTAGTGCAAAACGGAAATAACACAATAACACTAACCACATTGATACCAAAAGCTTTATATATGATATTCGTCGATGTCATTTGGTTCTATTTTTTTTCCATCGATAACCGGTGTTGCACGTACCGTTGTTGCGTAACTATATTACGTCTAGTATGTAAATCATACGTACATATCGCGAAGTAAAATAAAAATCAAATAGTAATTATAATGTTATATAGTTTACCGTTTCGATGATTAAATACGTATAATTATTATTATTATACAGACATTACATAAACCGAAGATGTGTGATAGCTGCATGATGTAAATTCAATTTTTTCCTTACCTTTAGAAAAAAACATTACCAGTTTTAGTGATAATATAATGACATACGTATCATTTCGATCCGACCCGTGTTATAATTTAAAATGTTATTTTACTGTAAAGTTCAAGAATAAAAATTACTCGATAAAATGATGAGCATTTATTAATAATTTCATATTTAATGTAGTGTATTAACGTCGCTTGTAAAATGTATATATTTTAATTTTTATCTGCTAAATCGTTTATAATTGCTCATAATATGATTATCGAATGTCAAATATAATATATACACAAATATGCGGTCAATATTCGTATTATTATACCACGATGTTGTCGTGTCCATAGTGTCGTATGCGTTGTGTAAATAGATCGTATTTTTAGATTTTGCTTCCCACCCCCTCTAAATCTTACAGGTCTAAAAATCAGGCATCCAGTAATTCAAAGTTGTTCGTCCCTGCAGATTTAATGTGTACATACCACGCGCTCAAAACGAACAGGCTATAAAAATAACGGGACCGTCATGGCGTGATAATTATAACGACTCTTTAACCGATTTCGAGTCTTTTATTTACAATGTTGATGAGTTTAAGACATTGGTTTAGTTAGTGCACAATAATTGTGCAATTAATTAATTAATTAGTTATTAATCCCAAATCGTTCATTTTCCGATCACGTGGACGATTTTTCTCAGTGTCTCGTCGTTATATTTTTCATCATATTTCACACTCGCCGTAGTCGTGGAGGTTATACCGTCTGGATGCCATACGCGTATATTTACTTGTATGACGTGAAAATGCAATCGGGCACATGGTCTCGTTCTAATTTATTGTTATTTATTCGGTTAATATAAATGTTGCAATCTGAGCAAACGAAACGCCTGAACACTTGTTATAAGATATTATTTTGAAAACAGTAGAAAAATATATATAAAAAAAAAAACCAAATTCGATACGGGCATAAAATTGCACTCGATTTTTTTTTTTCCAAAAGAATATATAATTCGAACACAGTGAATTCATAATGTTATCGAACGCGTTTCATTCCGTTTCTTATCGCAGCCAGTAGTAGACGTAATCCAAACGTTTAGGTACTGATGTTCATTCGATTATTGGTTTTCAATAAGAATCTGTAGAACTGTTCGTTGTGTGGTTACAAACTGTACAAATGGAATATGTCGGAGTCACCGAACTGTGAATTTATCGAGGCACAGACGGTACACCACATTTTGGATACGTGCTCAGTACCGAGTTCGAGGGAGGAATTGAAAACCTCTATAAAGTAAATTAATCATTAGAAGCGATCGTATTGATGAAACGTTTAGATTGCATAACGTGTCAAAGATTTTGCGAACCTGTTACCATTTCAATCAATAATTAAAAATTAATTACTCAATTATTTTATTAGCTATAACTTATTAATTAATTTATACATATTTATGTGTTATAAATGTGTTTAATTATTTTTATTTTACTATCCAAACGTTTTCGTAAAGTAGCTTAGATGCTGTCATACAATACGAGTCGAATGGTTCTGTGAACGGTCATCACTCATGGAAGTAAAGCTTCATTTTTTACTAGGTATAGATACACGATAATCGTTAATTGTACTAAAACACAACATAGATTTATAGTATAGTCATAATTTACTAATAATACTATGAAATGGGAAACGATCGATAACCATTGGGTAGACATAAAAATATATCTTTATAAGTTATACATTTTTACACGTTGAGTGTATTACGATAAAGTAATTATATATATATATATATATATACTAAACGTGCAAACTTGAAATTTAGAATAGTGGTTGTGTCTTATACTGTAGATGTGCAGTAAAAATAAATATTTCGGAAATTGCATTTTTTTTAGGTTTGAAACAGATTTTGACTGGATGCATACATTTTTTTCACTTTTTAGTGACCTAGAAAATATTTGATTTTTATATACATCGATTAAAATTTATATAAATTAATATACAAAAATATAAATCAACAAAAATGAATAATATTTGAATTTACAAATATTTGGCAATTTTTTCAACCTACAATTTTTAGAGGTTTGTGTAATTTTTCTAAAATAGTAAATTATCTCCCTGTCGAGGCCAGATAATTCAGCTAGTATATTTTATGGTTGTAAAACAAATGATTTCATCGGTTTGACCATGGGTACGACGTTATCGCAGATTGAGATGTTGGAATTGCGATTTAAAGTATATTAACACATTTCTTGTGTTTATTTGGATAACATCAACGAGAGCATCGCAAATTTCTTTCAATCGGAACGTACGGCAGGTGTTCATAATATTTGCAATTGATTGGGACGTAATAGCAATAATAGAAAAATTACGATGAATAAATTATTATCAACTGAGTTACGTATATCAAATTTTTGTTTGTTTCACAACAATCGCGCATTTAAATCATTATACTATATTCGCACTATAACAGTATACCATATTATAACACAATGCGTTTTATCTTTTAATATGTTATTGAAGTTAAACCAATCGAACGTTCTTACACTCTGTTGAGTTGTTTCGAGTTATAATGTTTAGAAAATAGTGAAAAATATAAATGCAGTTATATAGCTGATTTAAACGTCCGCTAATGAACACAATATATTTTGTAAAATGAGACGTATGATCTATATAATATATATATATGATAACTATTATAATACACGTTAACAAAAACCAATTAACAGTAAATATTACGCAATCACGGTTTAGACACATGAAGCACATGTTTATAGCTTGCGTACGAATAGGATAGCGTATATTTTGTACGAAGTATGGTTACAGAAGATAAGGTTCATTTCGTTATTGATATATTTGGGGCTTACGAGTTCATTAAGCGTCATGTGAGGAAGATAACTATTTTTCTATTATTTTTTTTCAGAAATGTTTTGTAGGAAATTCGAGTTAACTACACTAACTGTTTATCTCCCGATCAGACTTTTCGGGTTGAAACGAAACCGCACTAAAAGTTAAGATACAATAGGATTTATAAGATATAAAAAAAATAAAATAAAAATACTTATATTGTACAGTATACGTAGGAAATTTGTCGATGAGTTTATTTTGTTTTATTAATTTTCATTCACGGGAAGATGCTCTTTATTACATACATAATTTGTACAAAGCTCAATAATACATGTTATTTGACATTATGATGTAGCACTATAATTATTAAACAAGAAAAATATAAATTAATTTAATTTGTTTCCAATGATGAGGTCAACGTTGGCACTCGTCGTTAGGTGCTTAATAGGTTGGTTTTTTAGATCATTTGTGAAGCATTGAGAGATATAGAAAGAAATGGTGGTTCTTGTAGCCTACTGTGGTGCTTTAAAATATAAAAGTGATATTATATCAAATGAGTCAATATTGCCATTCAATAGACCACTAATGAATTTAATTCCAGCAGTGCGCCTACGCTCGGCTAGGGACGAAAGGCCAAGAAAGTTAGTTACTGGGGCATAAAAGGACAGGAACTTTTGAGTATGTAGATGACAAAAGGTCAAAACAGTTGCTGAACTCGCTCAAGCTATAGTGATTCATTGGCAGTACAAGGATCCCAAACTATACGACCATATTCTAAAATAGATATGAAAACAGGACATAATAATACTTTTAAAAACAGTCCTAGTTTAAAATCTTTTGCCAATCGCATAATAAAACCAAGTGCTTTAAATTCTCTGCAGTACACATAATCTATATGTGACTTAAGATAAAGATTAGACGAGTAACTAAATTAAAGCCAAAATCCATAATAATATTCTACTCACGTGAAATATTGAATTCACCAATTGTATTATTAATATCAATCGGTAATTGTATTTTATGGTACGTACAATCTTAAATGTGGATAGATTAAGTGATAAATCCATTGTATTAGATCATACGAAAAATCTGTTGATGTCAGCTTGCAACTTTAGACAGTCATCAATTGAGCATACTCGCATAAATATTTAATGTCGTCAGCGAACACAAAAAACGGCAATGGTGCAAATCATAACGAATCCAGTTAATAAATGATGGAAAAAGGATTTGAAACAAATGTATAAGGAATTTATTGTTTGACTTATTATTGTAGGTAAAATAATTATTAATTCGATAGTCCGATCGACATAACTTTTAACTCTAGCTCTCATGATATTTAACATTTTAATTTTGTAGCTTACACCGTAATTTATTTGTAGTATTTATTTTATATTTTCGATTTGTGACTGTTATATTATTACGATTATAAATTAACCCTTGAACTACGTGTATTTATTGTTATTAAAATGTACGAAACTAGTTAATTTTTATTAAGAGCAGCCAAAGAATGGAACTCGTAATATTTTTTATATCAGTAAATTTATAAATGTTAGATCAATAAAATGTATTTTGATTTTAAATGAGGCCACCTATGATTGTTATTGATCTATACACCTATTATTGATTGAAGTATCAATGAGAAATATAAAAAAACCATAAACAGTAATAATAAACGATAATACCATGACGATAGTAGCTTGTAGAGGCTAAAAATCGAATACTAATTTGAAATCTTGATTAATGTCACCGTGCATGAATACAATTTTATGGTAAATTATTTTTGGTCGAGACGACATTAAAGCACGAAGGGACAACTGCAGTCCACTTTTGCACAATAATTATTATACACTGAAGTAAGTTGATAACATTTTGCCGGGCAACAGCCACTACAAGGTTTTTAATACCACAGTATCTTATCTATATGGTCATAACCAGAGTTTCTTTGAAATAAAAGCGCACGGTGTTTCGTTTTGAGTACAACGCAAAACGTCCTGGACGAGCGTCGAGTGATGGCAATTAATTATTAACATACTGACGTAAACTGCACAACCGTTTTTCATCTAGTCGCGCATCGGTTTGAGATCAATTTGATTTATCATGATCATTATGCAGTCGTGTAATGATATTAAAGTAGAATCATTATAACAGAACGGCTAAATTAAAATGACGTTTTTATAAATCTGTATGTCACTTAAACGAATAGTTGATTTTAATTTAAAAAAAAATATTATAACATTGAGAAAACCCGATTATATAACCGATTTTATTATTATTATTATTATTTATTTTTGATGTCAACACTGTGAAATGGGAAAACATTTCATTTTTTCCCCTAGCTTATCGTAAAATACTTCGATTTCTTTTCTTAGCTTATCAAAGATTCATGGACTATATCAAATTAGAGACCGTGTTCGTGTTCGATTAATGTTTTTAATTTTCAATGCAAATACACAGAGCTAGATTATTTTGCCGCCTGAGTAATAGAAGTCTAACCCATTTGACATTTGTGGAAACTCATACAATTTAAAGTGTAAATATTATAGTACAAAAATCTGTTCCTTTTTTCCTTGAGGAATTGTTTGTTTTTTTTTTTGCCAACACTTTACCCTTATAGTAATATTTATAGCGATAAATTGAATTATTGATATTTTTCATAGGAATTAGATTATCATACGTGGATTTGATAATTCGATCGATATTGTGCACTTGTGCATTTTTACGGAATGGAAAAACGAATTGTTTTTGATTAAAAAATGTAATACGAATAAAGAATAATCAATTATTATACGAGTACTGTAAACATGCATTATATTGCGCATTATACTGTATACTGTATACATGGGTTGAAATAAAAAAAAAAAAAAAAAAAACGAAATTATTTGGAATATAGATAACAATAAGGGTATTCTTTCAGAAATGGTAAATTAAAATCTATTCTTAAAATTAATATTTTAAATTGGCAAAATTATTCGATTCAATTGTATCAATATTATGTACAAGACAGCAGATAATACTCGTAATTAAACAATAATATATCATTTCCATCGGGAACCTATTGAAAATATCTACTTCACGCAAGCATACAGCATAAAGCACTTTAGATTAACATGAGAAAATATTGCTAAGTAAGCTAAAATCATATATCCAAAAAAATGTTTTATACCTAACCATGTGTAAAAAAACACGATTAGTATTAAGGAATGAAGATACTTAAAAATTTAATTTGGTTTTTTCATTAACTATATGTATTAAAAGCAGCGTAGGTACTTGATTATTTGATTAAATAAATTAATTTTTTGCAAGTTTTCCCGTAACTTTTGTACCATTCATTTTTGAAATTGCTTCGTTAAAGGTTATAATTAAAAGGTTAAATGTGTTGCTCGTATCCACCTGCAGGGTTTAATTATTTTTCGAAGTTTTAACGTTTAATTATATAAATGTTTCAACAGTCTTAAACGCGTCGTACGTAATGATAGATTACAACCCATACGTACGTTGATGATACCGTGCGTGTAAATATGCTTTCTGTCGGACGAAAAGCGTCGCGCCGTTGTTAGAAATATAAATATATTTTCATTTCGGGCGAAAACCCGATCGAATGTCATAGGGACACTCGCCCGGTCGCTTATTAAAAACGGTACAGGTACCCATCGTCCGAGAGAGCTTTATACTCGTAAAACATAATATTTGTTTATTTTATGGCGGCCGCCAACTAACGGCTAACCCGCTTGTAGAGCGATGAGTCTACCGCGGTAAACTTTAACGCGAGTCCTTTTATCGCTGGTGTTCGCGACCTAAAGTATCTATAGCACACGTACACTATATGATAGAGTTTTAAGAGCAAAAACAGCACAACCGTGTCGGCTAATTTTTTACCCGAGTGTTCATGGCGCCATACAAACCTGTATGCTTCGTCGTTGAGAATTATTAATCACATGTATTGCACAGTGTATTTTCTATGCCCATTCGCGTCAATAAAAACCAATTCATTTTAAATGGTGTTTTTTCACTCAAACCAGGCGTACCCGGTGCAACAAAAACGAAAGGACTTCGCACTGCATATAGGTACAGATGGGCGATTCTTGATAATGAAGCGATCTTCTGAATCGATTTGAATCGGAATGAAAAGAACTATCCAAAAATAGATCGGCGGCAGTAGACCGATCTTTTAAAAAATCGATTCATTTTACATACAAACCGTACGTAGAAAATTCAAATCCAAACAAATATAATAGGCGGAAAATAATTGATCAAATTACATTACAAAATACCAATGCTGGTAGTTAAAGAAAATGATATTTTATCAGCACATTAAATATTTATCATATCATACGATAAACTTCACTTAACATGATGTGTAAAATGAAAGTTTATCACAAAAATATTATGAAGTAAATTTTGATTTTAAATCATAAATATATATTTAAAAATAAAATGGTATAATATTGTACTGAAATGAAGTTTAAATTCTTTTTTGTTTCTCACAGTACTATTACTTCACTGATGAGTACCTCAGTACTGTTATTTAATTTTTATGATTGGTACGACGATGGTGGTGAGTTTGTATTTTATGATTGTTATATTTATATCGCAGTAAATAGTGAAATGATTGTTAAATCTCAAACTATGAAAAAACTAAAATCGATTTATACACATTAAAAATTTATTGCAGTTTATTAATAAATAATTATTTGTATTTGATAAATATCAAATCATCAACACAATTATAAATGAACATAATTGATGGTAATTTAAAAAAGGCAGTTTAAACCTATAAGTATCATAAATTACGATGGTTAATTTATTTACTATACGCATTATCGATTTGTTGTAGTTAAATTAAATAACGGAAAATTGTTTTATCGCGTGAGTCACTTGTATTTTTTTTTCATTAAGATAACATAATATTATGATAATTATTAATCTGTCTGTCACACAATTTTTATGAAACGTTTCTGTTTTATTCGTAGTGTGTAGTTTGTTAAACAGACATTCAAACGACATTTTAAATCGATCGTTTTAAATTTACTTCGAAACATTTACAATTTACAAGTCTACTGAATCATTATTTTGACCTATTTGTTGAACGAGAAAAATACCGATAAGTTTTACGAATTGATAAAAAATAAAACAATTTCATCACGTCGTGCTGTGCGAATAACAAGAAAAACAACAATGTGCATCTATAGATTATGTACGTCTTCGCTTCACTTTGTTTTAAAGTCGAATGGTTCAGTTTGATAAGTTTTATAAGTAAATGCAATGAGATGCACAAAATGTAAAAAATAATTGTGATTTTATAGTAGAGGTACGTGTTAAATAGATGGTGAGTCATTATTGTTCTAAACTACAGCGTGAATGAATCCGAATAAACGATTCAGCGATCCATTTAATTTATTGATAAACCAGCGAAACCCATTATAATTGTGAATAGCGAATAAGCAGATACCATTTGAGACAGTTTTTGCCGTCAATTTTATGACAAGAGCAAAAGGTAAGGGAACCTCAAAATAAGATCAATATCTCGCAACTGAGTTTCGTTTACATTTTTTTTTTTTGATTAAGTTAAATCATAAAATTGTTACGCTAAGGTTTAAAATGAACACTTTCATTGTTCCGTGGTGAGGTGACAAAATAAGACGACTTTTCCGATTTCTGAGTCGTTGCTTAGACTAATTTTCTGAAATTTCTATATTTCTAATATATCTAGTATTTCCAACAATATTTTTTCTAAATAATCTTAAGTTTTTATTAGCTTCTTAGATGAATACTTGGAAGTTTCTATACCAATTTTATTGGACAAATTTAAATAATGTGTTATATATTTTAATGCATTGGTATTAAAACGATAATCAAAATAGAAAAATTGAAAAATTGTATTCATAAAAGTTTTGTTATCCATTGACAAAAAAATAAAAAAATGAAGAAAAAATAAAAGGATCATTAAATAAAACAAACATGATATATTATTATTTATTTATTTCATTTAAGGTAATTTTTATCTTTTTCCGATTACAACAGAAGAATTCTAAACATTTCTTTTTCAAAGTGTCCACTTTATTATACACACATTATACCTATCGATGATTAAATTTGATTGATTACAAATTTATCAAAAATAACCACATCATTAAAAAATTTACAATGGAATTATTGTATATTGGGCTCAGAATCTTAAGGTTAAAAATTGGTTTTGCTTAGCTCACTTCGGTGTTGAAAGTATTAAATTTCATTATTGCATTAATCAAAATTTAAGACAAACACCTATTCCTTTCATAGAATTTCAATATTGAATATTGAGTATTGCTTTATTTATAAATTTATTTTATTGGTTGACAACTGGAGTTGAAATGCCAAAAATTACATAAAATAATTCCATACTTCAATGCCTCACGAACCACTGTACTATATCGTATTAAATTACTACAATTCTATAAGTCATGCTATATTATATCATTACATATATTGATAATAATATACTTATGGCTTTGTTAATAGTTGTTAATAGTTGTGTGTGGGTGATATTTGAACAAAAGAAAACTAAAATTTGGAGAAACGTGATGGTGCATTGATTAGTCAATATTTTTTTTGAAAAAAAAATGGTTAAAAATGGTGGACGGGGATTGGTTACCACCTGAGAATTTATCATCGATGCTCACTTACACTACGTGTTTCGCAACAACCTGCAGTTCTTTAGATTGCAATCGGCGACTCTTTAGAATACGCCTCCACGTCGAGGTTTATTGTAAATTTAAATTAATGTTATAGTTATAATAAATAAATTAACACTGTCCATCGGAATATAGTACAAAAAAAATTTGATCGTTTTAACTAATGTTATTCAACGGACAGACATCACGAACTGTTTGAATAAACTAGTGATACGTGCATTAATTCTTACTTATACTACCTATTATGAATCAAATAGTTTGAAAAATGAAAATAGCATCGATTTGGTGATTTGCACACCATGATGGATTCTCAGAATTTGAAAAGCTATTTGTTTGTTCAAACTTGCTCAATAATTCGATTTATGTATACGTGAAGTTGTTACTATATCTGTTAAATTACCGTTAGTTAATTCCTGAAATTGGAAACGATAAATTAAATTTTATAACGATTGATTCCACGAGTATTGGATTAATATTCAACCGTCTACTAATTACATTAATAGTTGTAATGCGTGCGAAAGAAACAAATTATGTTACATGGAGCTAGTCTAGGTGGATTAATTGGACTAATTTTATTTTTGATATTTTAATTATATTTTAAAATAATTAAGAATCATTTAGGATCTTAATTTTTTTTTTTCAAGTACTTTTAATAGAAATGGTACAACTTCATATTATCTCTTTCGTCCTTTCTATTTCGCTGTACGCGTCGTAAAACGTAATCAACTTGTAATTTTCATTCAAATAGTTGGATTTTTTTTTAATTAAAATTGTTGCTGAAAATGAATTGTCTAACAGTGTTTACACATAAATTACGAAGTTAAAAAATAAACGTAGCATGCGATCATCAACTCGTTACAATCCGTAAACATATAACGTATTGGTGTGATAACACGCTTTACAATATTACTGCTTCAAACGTGTGGGTGTGCAGTAGCATATCGAATTCAACGAAAATAATGAATTGTAAGACTTAGGTGGATATAAATGTATGAGTATTGAACACGGTAGTTTGCGCGGTCGAAGTTTGAATAGAGTTTGTTCGTAATGCGGTGTATATCTTACATAACTCGTATTAGTGGTGCATACCGGTGGATATTTTCAGACATTTTGAGCGATATCACGGAATATAATTTATACCGATGAAACATATTTTTAGGATAAAATAACTCTTACGATGGTAGTAAATATGTTGTTTCTAGAAAATATGATAATTCAAAATTATTTTATTAACGGTTAGACGTTTCGACTCTTTACAGTTCAGAGTTAATATAATTTTCAGTGTAAAAATGTAATAACTGTCTTATTACAATGTCATATATTCACTAGATAAGATATTATAACATCAAAACGTGATGACAATGTTCCCATTTTAAATACATTTTTCAAGTATTTCTAAGTGTAGCGTGTAATAAAATAATCAACGTATGGAAAAACGACGGCTCACTCGTGAACAAAAACCACTAACCAAAGGCCCGAGGTTATAATTGATAGGCTCTAAGAATTTCAATGTATGGTATAGGTAATAAAATTAATTTTCAAAAATATTGAACCGTGTTTATAATAATTTGTTCCTTAATCTACCGGTATTTAGTTTAAAAAATGATCATTATTGTTCCTTTTTTTTTTTATTAATTTATTAAACCTCAATATTGTTTCAACATGTTTAATATTTTTGCAGCACGCTATAGGTTCACAAGCTTTCGAATAAGGCAAAAATAAATATATTCTTTATTAATATTGGTCGGTATATACTCGTAGACTTCTAGGAAGATATCTCATGGTAGAAATATTTTTTATATTATTTTTACTTAATTTTTGTTAACCCATACCATTGTAGTATAAATTATATTACAAACATGTTTTATTTATATGTTATTAGAATGTATAACTATACGATAGTTTATGTTTTTAATTATTGAAACGTCTTCGGCCAGTTTCTTGCTTGTTAGATGACAACGGTCATGCAAAATAGAAAATAAAAAATAATTAGTCCATCTCATCTTTGGCGAGGTTCTGCGCACAGGTTACGTTGACGTTAGGTTCACACGTGTGACGGACGCGCGTGAAAGCTTATGTATAATAAATCGATTACAATGGCCCGGTGTAGAGTGCTTACAGAATATTAAAATGAGACAGGAGCGATGTAATGTCGAACTGAAACGATACGATTGAGAACGATATGGTACGAGGGTGTTGGTGCGTGCGTAAAGGACGTAGAAAACCGAGACGAGCGGAGGTTCAGGACGAGAGTGGCTGATCCCAAATGGTCGGGAGAAAGGCGAAGGAGAAAAAGATGAAGAAGAATTAATATTATTTTGTTGTTGTACATTCTGCGTTTACACGAATGATTAATAATAACGTGGTTTGTAAACAAAAGTGAATCGTACCGGCACGTGTGCACTACATAGTTTGTAGGTAACGATTTGTTCAGCACACGATAAAGCATTTTCTTCGCGTATTTCCGAATTTTCGCAAGGTCGACGATATTTACGCGCACGAAAACCCGGGGGGTCTTGATAACAGCGACAACGATGATGACTCGGAGTTGCGCGCGCGCACGGCGTCAACGCGAGCTTTCCGGTTTCGACGGTCGCGCGCGGCTCCGTTCCGGCCGGAAGTCAGTGCTCGCGCATCGCTCTCGTCGGCGTGACGCGGTATCGCCTCGTTGTCTCGTGTGGCGCCGCCCGCGCGCGCGTTTTTTTCGTCCGTTTGTTTATTTGTTTATTTATCCATTCGTTCGCTTCTCCGTGACCGGCGACAGCAGCAGCAGCAGCAGTGCGTTTTCAGCGTCGGCGGTCGACACCGCGTACGAGTGCATTTCGCCGCCGCGGTAACGTTTTGCAACACGGCCGCGCCGCCGTCACGTTCGCGTCCCGTCAACACCGATGGTTCGTCCGCGCGTATCCTGTTGTTCCGACCACAGTGCGGATCGTTAACCCGTGTTTCGCGTTCGCCAATCGTTTTCACGCCGTTTCTCTCCTCCGACCATCTCTCTGTCCCCTACGTACATCGTCACTCCATCCGTGGCACCTGCCCTTTCGCAATCCCTTCCGCGTTGGTCGTCGTCGTCGTCTCGGGTGTGGACACCGCCGTCGCGTTCCGAAGTTATCGCGTCGTTTCCAGGACGCGTCTACCCTAGCGCGTCCGTGCTGTCCGTTGAAACGTGAGTACTTTTCAAACACGATGACAAGTGGCGTTATTTGTTCGTTTATTTTGTCGATCGATTAATTAATTAATTTTTTCAATGAGGCTGGATGATCGCACACCCTGACGAAATTTTGTCTGAAATTGACTTAGGCGTTTATAGTCGATTGATACTGCAGCCTCGGGCTTCAGCTTTAAATATTTGATTACTGAAAATACGAAACTACGATTTTTAGTCATCTCGAATAACTTAATAAAGGTTAGGTACCACGACGGAGATAACATTTTTTCTCCGGCAGATTATAGATACTACTACAAGGTCTACGCGCAGTAAATATATTTTAGTTAGAAAAGTTCTAAAGCTAAAACGCAAAAAACCTTTTAACGGCCTCGGGAAAAAATTGGTAACCTTGACGATAACTTCGGCGTTCTTGTATTATCGAGCCAATACGTTGACGCGCAGATGATAATACGTTTTTTCACGGTCCGTGTAAACGTGTGATGATCGATTTGTTCGTTTGTTGGGCGATAGATCTAACAGTCGAGACCATAGTACCGCTTAGAAGATCCACGCGTCGTCGCATAGCTTATTTGTTCTAGAAAAACGGGTCCGCGAAACGTTTGAATGCGAATCGCTGGGCCCAGTCGTGTGCTCTGCAAAAACACATATGTTGGCTAATACTGTTTGGAGCACTTGGTTCGTACACCGAACCGTATGCGGAAAAAATCAGGCGGAAAACATATTTTTACGATTGCGAAATGCGTAATGCCGTGCGGACAATAATTAATACGTGACTGCAGGATTTGCCGTGAACGGTGCACGGTGTTGATATGACGTTTCGCTTTTAGATTAATTTTTTTTCCACGGCGTAACGCTACGTGATAACCGTCGCGAATACGAATTCGCGTAGGCTCGACCGATTGGTATTACACGCATTCCGCATACGACTCGAATCGTTTCTAAACGTTGCTATAAACAGACATTTTATCTCGCAACAACTCACGCAATATGCGGCGTCGTGCGCTGCGGGTATCTATTAGTATGTATCTCAACAAGGGCAAACCTTTTCCGCGACAACCCGATCGGTATTCGTTTCGTATCGGCTGCGTGTTCTGCGTCGACCGTACGACCCGTGTGCCGTTTTGTTTCTAAATAGTTTTACGTGTGATTGCATCTTGTTTCCCAGTCCCGACGTGCAGGTTGTTGTTCTAGTGCTTCGCCGTACGCCGCTACGGTTTTCTAGAGCTCGGCGGTTCGACGTGTCACGGGGTTTGCGGAACGCGGTTTTCGAAAACGAATTCCTCCTCGGCTCCCGAAGTTCCACGTGCCGATATCGGTTTCACACGCCTGCCGTGCCTTCTACGCGTTTTTGAACGACCCGAGAGAAACTTTGCACTTCACGTTCATTACGGCGAAAGCGTGGCCGCAGCCTTGTCGTGTCTCTTGTCCCGGCTTATCGGTCTCGCGAGACCGTTTTATAGACCTGAGCACCGTCATTTCGCTCTCGGTAGCATAACGATGAACCCATCATTCTGTAACGAAACGCGTGCATAAGGGTATTGCGAGACGAGTAACCTGTAAGCTTTGAATCTAATCCCTGACACGTTTTTGAGTGGATTTAGCGGGACGGCCGATTTTATTTCTTTACCGTTTTTTTTTTTTCTTTTTTTATGTATATATATGTAAAATCAACGATAACTACGTTTTTAACTATATGTACGACGGCGCTCGACGAAAAACCGTTTTATTTTATTATATTTATTATATTATTTTCAGTTAAAGTTAAAACGGATGAGAAATTTCGGTTTATGCCCTCCGCTCATTACACGATTGATGAACAAGATCTAAACTGGAGTTAAATATAAATCATTATTATAAAACTTTGACGTTCATATTTATGTATTAATTTTTACGTTTTTTCATTGATATTTTATGAAAATAATTCAAGTCGTGGTTTAAAATAAAATGGTAGTTAGTTAACTGTTACATATTATACTAAAAATATTATCTAATTGCTGGCGGATAGTTTTGATGAATTATTTAATTTCGTTTTTTCCACGCTGTTAACGTCAATAACTATATCTGTAATAAATAGCCATAATAACAATGTAATTAACGTATGGTCAGCATACCCTATATGAATCAACTCATTTTTCTTAGGTTCTGACCGATGACGCAACAATCGGGATGGATGGCAATGTATAACATCGGGGCCCTAAGACTGAAAAGAATAGATCTAAACTTGGAAGGTATTCATAACGCGACAGAATTAAGTAGCTGGTAGAGTGATAAGTAAATAGTATGTAGGTAGTCAGTATTGAAAAAATAAATTTCTTTGAATACTTAAATATAGAACTTTAGACCTAACTTATCATTTGGGCCCCAAGATCTTAGTTGCGCCATTGTTTCAAACTGTTATCCAACTATTCAGTTAGTTAAGCCACACTAAAATAACATTACGAAACAAGTAAATATAAACGTACTACTACGATCTACCTGTATATGACCTAGGTTTGAAACATTAGTTAAATATTTTAATATTTGTAAAATAATAAGAGTATATTTAGTAACAATCGCAAAAAAAATGTCATGAATGATTAATGTAAAATATTTATTCATCATCATTGTTTTAAAAGTTATAATTACAAATTAATAATAACATATGTATTACACAATTATTATAATATCACTAATACACACACACACACACACACACATATATATATATATATATAATTATAAGACTATATTAGGTCAAAAAATCGTACTAGATTATGTAGACATATAATATAAAATTAAATTAAATTATTAGCTAAATAACTCTAATTACCATACCGGCCTACAATTTCTGAACCGTTTTTCATTTGTGATGACTTATCGTTGATTCCAAATATACTAAAATAAATATGATTCATATAGCAGAAGACCTAGACTCAATAAAATATTTTTAGTTAATGAATTGGTTTTTTTATTTTGTACATTTGAAATTGAAATTAAATTCAGTAATATAATTGTGAAAATTAATGAATATCGAATATACATGTATGCATGTGTTAGCGATTAAATTATACAATACAATAATTGATATTATTTAGATGTGACTATAAATTACATCAGTTACTTTATTAGGACTGACATTATCCGTCCATTACTAATTGTATTAATGTACTACATAATACATAATTAATTTTTATTGTTTGAATCCTCGTTAGATTTATCTCATAAGATATATCTTCTAAATTTATCTTGTTAGATTTTATTGTGGCTAAATCGTATAAAAAAGATTTGAAGGAATTTTTCGTTACAGTTTATTTTTATTAAATACATATTAATTATTATGGTTTATACATAAAAAGGGTTTATGTACATATATAATTTTACTAGAAACTGCCATTGATTTCATATACCTCCTATGTTTTAGAGAAAAATGTTGGGTCTTTTTAGTATATGATCACTATTACTCGATGGGATATATGGTAAAAAACTAGCGAGTTAAATACCAATAAAAATATTGACTCCAATGATTATTTCAAGTAATCGTTATATGAAATATTTAGTTCGATATACGAGTATAATCCAATTTGGTACGGTCATCGGGTTTAAGTTAAATACTGTAAGTATAATATATGCTCTAAGCTGATCCTTATTCTATGGAATAACAATTTTACTCTCAACATACGAAAATTTAAAATTGAAGAATGACTTTTAAACTTAAAAATAATATTCTGAAAAATCAATTTTACAATGTATTCAAATTAATCATAATGACTTATATACAGTGTTGGGAATTATCTAAATAAATTTATCTAGATAAGTTATCTAGATAAAAACTACTTATCTATTATCTTATCTAGATAAACTTAGTTCAAGTTATCTAATGTTTAATCTAGATAATAAATAAATAAATAATAAATCTGCGATTTGAAAATTATTTATCTAGATACGACTTTTTTTATCTAGATTAAACATTAGATACAACTTTTTTTTAATGTTTAATCTAGATAAAAAAAAGTTGTATCTAATGTTTAATCTAGATAAAAAAAGTCGTATCTAGATAAATTTATCTAGATAAATAATTTTCAAATCGCAAAAAATTAAATATTTCAGTCCTGAAATAAAATGGACTTTTCATTGAATATTTGTGCTCTCTCTTTTGTCCTTTAATTTAATTTATTTTTATAATATATCTGGATCGTATTTTTGACTATTTTTGGCGAAAAGAAAAGGAATTTGATTAAACAAGTTATTTTGGAAATACACTAAACTATTTAGTAAATACACTAAATACACTAAATTATTTTATGTAGTAAGGTGCAAATAATACAAAATGAAAATACTGTTAATTTATAATTTCTTTCGATTGTTTAAAAAAATTATAATTTAACTATTTTTTATCTAGATAAAAACGTTATTATCTTTATCTAGATAAAATTAAATTTTTTTATCTTTATCTGTATTTAGATAACTTTTATAGTATTATCTTTATCTTATCTAGATAACATTATTGTTTTCTTGACTCATAACTGCTTATATAATGTGAATCTTTTCACATTCATCTAAGAAATTCATTTTATAAAAGTCACCCAAACGTTCACATTTTTAGTAAAGTTCTTATCGAATTTCAAACCCAAACTTATATTAAACTTAATGGCATAACTCAAGTAAATAAACTAAAAAATTCAAAATCAAAAAAAAAATGACTGTATTACAGGAGGCTATAAATAAGTACACTAATGGAGTGATACAAGTCCTTGAATATTTACAAATTGTATCACATAATTTTAGTTAACTATATATATTTTTGGATTATAAAGTATAACGATTATTACTATGAAAAATATGATCGTTTTATTATTAATTATTAGGTATAACGATTTTTTTTACTATGATTTAAATATTTAATGTAGATAATTATTAATTATTATTATGAAAAATATGATTTTATATTATTACTTATTAGGTGTTTTTTAATAATATATAATATTAATTTTATACTAATACTTGATTTTATTCACTGGCGGAGTTTACATGAACCTTATTTTACCTGTTTTTTTTTCTGGCGGAGTTTACAGTAAAAAAAGTTACTTGTGGCGGAGTTTACACGCGCCCCTTCTGTTAATAGTAATAATAAAAATTAAAAATGTGAAAAAAATTATTTATAAGCTTCAGTATGATTTATAGGTCTACAATGTTTTTACAGATTATACGATTCCCCCGATTTTCAAGAAAACTTTACGATTGCTTATATTTAGGTATACACTATACTATACGAATTATTTCTCAGATTATTTATTGGCGTTTTATCCGATTTATCCGATAGAAAGTTTTATATTGAGCTTTAATAAAATTTAAGACTTTTTCCAGTAAAAAAAAAAAAAAAATTATCACAAACTTATCAACTTTTCGTAAATAAACCTATAAGCGTATTAAATATTTAAACAAGTAGAACGAATTCCTAGCATAATATAAATATGAACTTTACAGAGTGTATTTTTGACAAGTAAAATTAGTTATAAAACGATGTGGTTAACGCGCATTGTACAAAATTCGGAAAAATTACCAGAAAGAAAAAGAAAAAAAATGTATAACAAAATAATTAAGGTTCAGGGAGATCGTAAAATACGTTATGGTTCAGGGAGATCGTAAAATACGTTATGGTTTCTGTGCGAAAAACTTGGAAATCGGTTTAAGTCTATCATAAACATATCGCAGAACCGTTGGATATTATAAAAAAATAATAAAATTAATAACAATAAAATAATTAGCATAATAATAAAAATATATAAATATTGTACTTGAATATTTTCGATAAATTATAAATAGTTTAGTAAATCACTTGGAACAAACTTATGGGTCCGTGGAAAAAACATTCAAAGTAGTCTTATAATGTATACAGATAAATATATATATATTGTTTTTCATAAGTTGCTGCATGCTGAGGAAAAAAATATAGTATATGAGAAAAACCCTCAAAACAATCAGATTTTAAGTCAACAATTCTACTTTAATTTATGCACATCATTTGAAACACTAAAAAGAAAAACAGTACGCTTACAATATTACATAATACACAACGCAGTATAAATATAATGCTCCTACATATTGAAGGATTTCTACCGTACAGCGCGCGAGTATAACTTTTTCGTACTGTCGAAAAGAACTAATATGAATATTAAAATATTTTGCGTCTTACTAACTTGCCACCAGTCACCCTCTGTCCTCTATTTTCTCTCCTTTCCCCTCCCCGTTCGTTCCCGCTGAACGAGAAAAACTAAACTTTTGGTGAAAATCGTTGGTTCTGCGTTGAACGCGATTCGCGAGTTAACGGGATTATACTGCCGAAAGACACTTTATTAGAGTGACTGTATACACATTCAAACATACATACATAATATAATCTGTAAAAACTTTGGGGCGGATTGTTATTTTCAACTTTCAGGTGACGCCGTTATCAGCCATTTTAAATTCGAATATCTAGATTTCTGTCGCATATTTCTGTCGATCTCTCGTGAAATGCGCTGAAAATATACCAATCACCACCCAGTCACGTGTTCCATAACTTTTCTAAGGTTGCGTTCGAGTTGAGTCTGGAAACTAAGAAATATAAAAGCAAAAGATTGCGAATCGAGTTTCTACGAAAATAATTGAACGGTAACAATTTTTAAGTATATAAAGGAAATTACACACATAATTAGACACTCATAATACATTATCTACATTGACAGTAATTGATACAATTTATGGTTTTGTATTTTACTGTCATCCTAACATACATTAAGCGTGATCCAGAATGATCATCTTGTTTTAAAACTGATTAGGATTAGAATATTTCGTTGTTATTTTAAAATTGTAACTACTATTTAATACGAGTTACATATGATTTTAAAAATAATAACTTTTCTTTTAATTTCACTTTTAGATGCAAGGCATTTTGAATACATTTAACAATTATAAAGAAATAGTACATTTAGATACATTCTGATGACAGAATTTTGTCCTCCATCAGAACTAGTACAAAACTTAATTTCGGAAATAAAATGTTTTGGATTATCGTTTCAGAAAAATTATTATTGTATTCGCGTCATGTTGAATACGTATTAGACTGATAGAAGTGTATGTAATCGTGGATGCATGCCTGTGATGGATGTATAGGGGAGGGGGAGGGTTGGTTTTTAGGGGCTGAGACACCAATCGTTTTTCGTCTTAAACTTTTTTTATACTATTATATATAATTTAGTTGTCAGATATCACTATGCATATTTTTATGGCATATAGTGTAATAATTAATGAAATATTAAATAAAGAATTTTTTCCAAGTATAAAAATCTTCGTACAAATATTTGTTACGCCATCAATATCCACTGCAACTGAATGGTCATTTTCGACCTTAAATAATTATATACATTCCACAATGACTGAGTTTAAACTAAATGGTTTAGTAATATTTAAAGTTTTTAAAGATAGACTTTTAGAAATTGACTTAGTTGCTAATGAGTTTGGTAAAAAGAAATAAAATAATTAAAGGATTCGTCAATCTAAATTTCGATTGTGTTAATTACATTGCAATGACGTATTAAGAATCAGTATAAAAAATATTTATGATTTTTGGATATAATTACGTGTATAAACTACAGGTATATTTGTATTGGTTATAAATTTAAAATTGTTTCATGATGAAGGTACATTATGTATGTCTTAGATGTCAATACAAAACGAACGATGTCGGCACCGATGCGGTCAGGACATTTGCGGTCAATTTATTACCTAATTAACTGACTATAAAATTGATAGTGCTATATATATATATTTAGTTATATTTAAACTTCCCTTCGCACTTTTCCAGGCTTAGGAGTGGCAGTATTTTTTTACATTCAAAATTCACAATTTACAACATTCTAATTTCGCAACAATAGCTATTTTTTTTTAAGCATTTGACTAAATCGTTATCTATTTCATATTCTACTAATGTTTTTTTGATTCTTTCGTCTAATTGTATATACATCTTTTTTATCCTTAAACAGTTACCTCTGGCCGACTGTCGAGGTTGCGTTTACAAATAAAATGTATAGATATAATGAATGTATCAAACGTTATGGGGCCTTATCGATAATGACATCAAATATCCATAATCAACCAAATGGCTATATCACAAATCGGTATATCCAGTATAAATAATAATAATAAACTTTTTAAACGCATTTTCATAATATAACATACCTATATTTAGTAAATTGACCGCAAATGGCACGAAAAAGGTGTCGACCGCAAATGTCCCGGAACCAAAACGAACACGTTAAAGAAGTATCATTCAATTTTTTTGCTAACCATTATCATTGCTATACATAAAGAGGGGACCAAATGTTAAGGGAGCTCGTATATTTCCAGAAAGTAAACAAAATATTTGCACCTTACGCAACTGAGTTCCTGGAAATTCAGATCACAAACGATTAGTTTGTTTTCGTCCCGAAGTCGTACATCAAGTATCGTTATTAGCAAAATAGCTCCCTGATCACGAAAAAAACATTAGATCCGTCACTGGTGCGCGCGTATTGTGTGCACCAGAAATCGGTTAACGCGATAACCACGTTTAGGACCATCGTCGTATCGGCACTGCGATACAGCGTCTGTCAGCGCGAAAAATGTATGTTCGTCTGTATATTACGTTAGTCGTATTTCGCCGCAGATAATATAGGTAATATTTTACCGGCCGGCGCGGCTCGTTTAATTCGGCGAAAACGCTCTTCGCGCGGTGCTGAAAAACAAAAATATATTATTGTTGTTTAAGCGGTTTCTAGAACATATTTTTCTCTCGTCCAGATGGAAACGCGTTTCCTTACGGTTCGCAGTTTTATTCTTAATCGTTTTCCCTCCCCCGGTGTTTCATCGCGTGAGATCCGGGATGATGAACTCGCTTGTAAAAGTTTGAACTGCTAAAATCATTCGGGTTCTGAACAAACAATTATGTATATCCTATGTTTTATCGAAATCAAATGGTAAATGTTCGATTTTCAGTCGGAAAAACCTTGGATTTGCCGGTAAATCCTAGGTTTATCCGGTATTCGAACTATTATCGAAACATATACATCTATGGAATCGATTGCCGATGTATTACACTCTATGCAAGTATCTCCACTATCTGAATCGGGCTGACCCATTGGACTCCTAGTGGCGGCTATGTCTAGTAAGACAATGGTGTAAAAGGCTATTTCACACGGCTCCGGTTTTGTTGACAATTTTAAACGTCAGATGAGACACATATTTATTTCAATAAAGTATAAGTGCAAATGAACACATTTATTTATAGACATTTTATTTTTAATACTTACCTTTGGACTCTTAATGACGTTTAATGTAAATTCTGCTACCAATAAATACCTTATTTTTCTTACCTCTGTGAGAGTCATTTCAAATTGTTTGTGATTTTCCAAAAATACTTGTGTAACATTGCACACTTTCTTCCATGCGAGTATATTAAACGTAATAATAACAATATTAATAAAATTTATAAATAGGTATGGAGTGCCGTTTTATACAATGTATGTTTTCTTGTCGACTCACTGTTACCCACTGTTAAAATTAACATTCATTATATAGTATTTTTTTACTATAAATGTTTTCATTATTTTTCCCCCTCACTTACTGTTTAGTCACTTTAACATCCATGTATATATAATATAGGATATAATATTATTTATACATATATATTTTTTATTATTACTTTTTTTATTGATTGATGTATCTTTATCGACGTGCATGCTTATTTACTATATTCATTATCTTTTTAGCTATCCGCCAGGTTCGAAGCGTACGGTGTATTATTATATTATAATTATACTTAAAAAAATTTACTTGTTTTTTTATTTCTAATTTATCATTCGACAACGATTGAGGATTTTATTAATTTATTTTTTGGAGGAAAATGAACTGTGGAGGAAAACAGTATCTCGTTTTTAGAGGAAAATGGACCCTCCCGAAAATATACATAAACTTTATTAAAGAGCATAATATTATCTATAAATTTTAATCTTACAACATTTCTTCTAGTCTATTATCTAATCTATATCAATATCTAAGTCTATTTATTTGTATGAAAAATTTAAATAACTAATTTTTCTATTTTATCGAATATTTTAGTTTTACGAGTATTTATACTTATTTAACGAACGGTTGAAGATAAAATTAAAAATTGTGTAAATAAATTATTTTAAATTTAATTTTTTTTAGATAATGTCATTAGTAAAAATATTATTAGATTGATAGTTTCATTGTTAAAATTAAACTTAGCATATATTTCTCCATAAAATATTGTTTGCAGTAATAAAAATATAATTAATAGTTAATTTGTTTATCCTGAATCGAGCTATAATATCATGAAACTGATAAATTTTTCACCTATTTTTTCGTATATATTATATATATTGTCTAATTTTAGAACCTATAGATTCACCCTTCCCCTCCCCGTGGAATTTCAACAATCAGACGCTAACTATAATTTATAATTTGGTACGTTGGATGACAAAAGCTACTTATTACCTTAAAATATTATTATTCAATGATCAATTTAGAATCCTTACAAGATAATTAAATTCATTCGTTATAAATTTACTAACAGCACCTATGAATGATTTATTACTTTTAAAAAAATGTATGAGTTATAATAATATATTAAGGAAATTGAAAAAAAAATCATCATAATCAAATTCTATTTAAAATTTTAATTATTTTTATTTAGTATTAAATAAAATGGAGAGGTCTTAACTCAAGAAAATTAAAATTAAATGTCTTCTATAAGTAAGGAATACCCTAATATATATATATACTAGCGTTGATGTATGAAATTTCGTAATTTTATAAAAGAACTAGTTATACTAACGAAATATTTTATAAATTAACAATAACGATTTAGTCGATATAAATAAAATTTTTATAAAAATCTATGTATAAAAAAAAATTATACGTTTTGAAAAAGTTAATTCTGATTTGTACAACGACGATTTATCAGAATTGTTAAATTATTAATATGTTAAACACATTACAAATTTAAAATAAAAATAAAATGTCAGTATTAAATCAATTTGATCCCGCTCTATATTATTGTAGTGTAGTGTTTATTTATTAGTACACTTACTTTATGGTGGCATTTAGAGTTACAAAGTACTCTTTTTAAACAAATGCACTTTTGTAAGTATATGCATTTGAAAAACTCTTGACCATTACCTTGCGATTGGTATTCGGATAGCTTCGGAAAACAAATGGTCTCGGTTATATACGATGGCTATAAATTATGTAACTAAATTAGCAAAAATTTAATTATTATTCTATATATTTACGAACATATTTAGGAATTTAATAGAATAACTATAAGTTATTTAATAAATTAATGAATCACATAGATTACCGCAAATGTATAATGTATTTAAATACTAATTTAGTGGTACTCAATTTTTTTGTTTTCGTTGAGCATTTAATAAAAATCACGAAACCTCAAAAATCAAGATTGCTAATTTTTAATTATAACTTAAAAAATATTACTTATCATTGTACCAACTGTTCTTTTCTAATATTCGTAAGCCATATAAATAAAAAATGAATCAATTTAGTTTGAAAAGTAAATAAATATTATTATACAATTTAATAATTTATAAGTTTTAATGCAAACAATATTTTTTTTATTTTTTTTACGAGCACATCAGTAACTTGTTTGATGGAAAAAAATTAACGCGCATGTCTACCTGTTTACATATTTATAATGCGACGATTCAACGTACAATAATGTGCGTAATCGATTACAATTATGAGAACTGTTTGAGAACCGTTGCATCAAAATATACGTAATAACAGAAGCGTATGAGTGGTAATATTTCGTTCGGTTACATCATAAAAAATGTTTTTATTTTATTCACGAGGGGGTGGTAATTAGTGGCTACGAGTACGTATTGTAGTGTACAGTATATCTACCAAGCATACGGTGTGGTTTGTACTTCATTTTATTTTCCATTTATACAATATCGAGTACAAACATAATTTGTTGTAGTTGTCGTGAGTTCTACACCGATGACATTTAACGCAGCACAGCTGCAGGATCTAATGCAAAACGTTTTAAAACCGATTTTCCAACATCATAAATTATGAATTTCGACATATCTAGACGACTACATACAAAAAGTCAGTGAATCGAACTCTGTGTAAATATAACATTATTATCTATCTTAAATTCATTGTATAAAATACAACACAATGGATATTTTACGAAACAACATAGTTGTGAACCATTAAAATCGTCAAACTGTTACGCTTTGCAAACAAAATATTAGATTCAAGTGTTTCGGTAAACGAAAAATTAATTTATTTTGTTAATACTTAAATGACGTGTGTTCAATACGTTAACGATTTGGTTCAATAGTGAATAAATCAAAGACTTTTAAATAATTGATTTTATCATATTGATTGGTGCAACGAAAAAACAGATACAAGTTTTAAAGTTCTATGTTTTAAAAATGTTTTGTTTAGGTCTTCAAAAAGAAAAAATACATTTATCAAACATCATTCTTTACTTTACTAGATTTTAAATTATAACCGGCATTTACAATAACTTTTTGAATAATTTCAATCATTTTATTATGCAATTAATCTATTAACCACTAACAGTTTATTATCAACATTTATTTTTTGACTATACTCATTCCAAAATCATGTTTTTCAAGTTGCTCCGAATTCTGGGTTTACGATAATACATTTGAAAGTGATATTGTGGGTGAAATAAAAATATTTTAAGAACATTTATTTTTTTTTTTTTTTTTTGTTCTCCACGAAGTATAGTATAAATGTTATATGAAAATATTTATGTAAATTATCGTATCATAAATTTGGAATGTACTTGATGTCTAATTTTATCATCAAAACTTTGTTGCATTACCCAATAAAATAAAATTTATAATATTTTAAAAATAACTTAGGACTCAATGAAAGTCTATCGTACGATTTTTTTAATGTTATTATAGTCGTTTACATATATGACTTATCGCAAAATTATATTTGATTATGTGAATTGTATAAATATTCAAATAAATGTATCATTCATGAGGTATTTTATTGTTAAACTACGTTTGTGCAAGGTTCGATAAAAAAAAAAAAAAAGAAATGTAATTTCATACATCAAATATTTATAATTATTTACATAATAGCATGATTGATTTGAAAGAAAATAACGTTTTAGCTCAAACTTTCAAAAAAATAAAGTGATTTCAAATAAAACAAAGTAAATTTGTTGAACAATTGGCTAAAGTGTTAATCATTTTTTCAAACTCATGGTATGGATTTGAAATGGTGTTATAATTATAATTGTTTTATTAGAAAATAACTGGTGCTGATTAGTGATGGGAACTATTCGAATATTTGAATATAAATAATTCTATCGTAAATAATTCGAAAATTAGAATATTGGAATATTAGTATTCGATACTACAATACAATACGTACCGAAAATTATTCATTTACGTTTTCGTGATTTATATATAAAACGTTTAATAATAATATAATATGGCTTGTGGTGCATAAAGGCCTGCGACTATTGACTATTAGACAGGGCAATTAAAATACAAAAATAAAAATTATACAAAATACTCGTGTATCATAATTAAATTATTAATAATTTAATTAACTTGTACGTTTAACTTAATTAATTAAATATATTTTACATTTTTAAGTTTCTGTTTTGTTATAAGAATATAAGTGTAGGTATATTGTGTTTATCGGATCTAATCTGTTGCGTTTAGAAGTGATTATATTTCCAGCTGTAGAAAAAACGCTCTCGGAAGATGCTGATGAAGCTGGTATTGATAAAATTTGCTTAGCTAATAAAGCTACTCTTGGTTATTGTTTTTCGTATTCTAACCACCAATAATTTGGATCCAAATTATGATTTATTTGTGGTTCCAATAAGTATCTTGTAAATTCATAAATATTTTCTTCCGAATCATTTCCTAATAAAGTGTCTAATGCTGTAGGTTTTATTGGTGTAATATTACGAGTATTTGGGATATCCGACTGCGTACATAAATTTAATATTTTTGATCGCACTTTTTCTTTTATTGTTTTTTTATATTGTCAGTATAAAACTTTACAATGTTTGTACCTAGGGTCTAACAAACAAGATATTTGAGTAATATTAACTTCTTCCGGAGAATTTTCCCCAAATTTAAAATGAACTGAGAGCTCTTGTGAAACAGTATTTAAAATACGTCATTAAACTATTTTCATTTTCATTATTTTTGAGATGTTAAAAATTGTTATTAATTATTATTAAACAAGTAGTTTTTAAATTTAAAACACTGATAGGTAATAGGTATTGTACGGATATTGTTACGGGTTGACAGGCCACTTTTTTTTGGGATTTTTGGTTTGAAATAATTTACGGACTTAGTTAATAGTAGAATTAAATAAATAGTAGGCAAAGCCTATCGTGGAAAAATGGATACAACAAATTAGGTATTGTACCATCGAATACTGAAATTCGAATGTTTGAATTATATGAATATTCGAATATTCGAATTATTTACAATAGAACTATTCGAAATCGAATATTCGAGTTTTCAAGTTATTAGATTATTTGAATATACATTACATCTATAGTGCTGATACATATATTTAAAATAAATCAATGATATTGATAAATTAATTATGAGTCAGAGTTTATGACAAATTATGACAAACATAATCAATTTCATTAAACTAATATTTTGAAATGTTATAAAACTGGATATTGAATGCAAATTAATGATGGCTTATGAATAATTAAGTTTTTAATTGTAAGGTTAATCTATGTTCTATTATGTTAATGGTGGTGTTTACTCTGAGACTAAATAGGATCGTTGAGTTGGTTGATAATCCATTTAAACTTGAATAATTGAGTAAGTGAACAAGGGAAGGGGTTCAATAATTGTTTTGAATAAATACATCCGTCAGAGATAAGAACGTAAAACAAACCAGGTGCAAACAATGGGTGGATTATTCAAAGGTGCTGAACATAAGTGACGAATAGTGTAATTTTGGTTGCATTTAATGAATTAAATACTGCTTTTAACTTGTAATAGTGTCTACAATAATTGAAATTTAGTTATTATTCGAAGTCCTTAAATATATGTGCGTGCAACAATAATTTATAATCACCTGAAACTAAACTCAAATGGCATTTCAAGTAATTATTAATTCAAGTTATTCAGCAATATTATAATATATATATATTTGCATATTTACTATAATTCGTGGTATTTTCTAAAATAATCCATACGGAATTTATTTGATAATATGTAATACAAATTATTAACAGTCTTATGGACAGCGAACTCATTGTAGCGAAATATATAATATAGTGTATTATTAGTATTACATAATGAAGTTCAAATAACTATTACTCGTATACCGTAACGTGAGCCAATAATATTGTATTGAAGTCCAAATTAATATGATCTATGACAAACATTTGCGTTATAAAAACATTTCCGAGTGTATATAAAATACATTTTAAAACCGATTCTTCAGACTTCTAACTCTCACGTAAACAAATTGCATGTAACCATTTTGATTTAAATTAAATCTCAACGGCTGTATATGTACTTATTAAATATTTAATTTTTCTAAATCAAAATTAATATACAAATATATGTATTAAATGAGAACATCAAAACTCACGATGGTTAATATTTTCAAATAGTTACTACAAAAAATGTATCAAATTTATTTTAAAATAATATTCGTAAAATAGGTATCACTTATAGTATACATATACTATAAGTATAACTCCGATGTAACTGTCAAGTCACTAAACTTCAGTATTTTAGTCTAACTATTATTTACTAATATTAACTACACCAACCGAAAATATAGATATTTTATTTTGTTACAAGTTGTGTATAATAATCAATAAATAATGTTCATAAATTCGTTATGTGACAGTCATGTTCATTTTTATTTTACAGATTTTATTTGAATTGAAAATAGCTACCAGATTGTAACCATAGGAAATTTGATGCAGTCAAGCGGTTCAAACGTAAGTTCTTTATGATATTTTAATTGTTTAAGATATTCTCGTACATTTCAAAGTTTACTGAATAATAAAATTGTATACTCATAAAGGATTTTTAATGTTATTGTAGATATTAGTTGACAGTTTTTTACGTTTCTTAAAAATCATAGTGATAAATATTTTATTTTAAATATGAAACGAAACCTTATCGAGTAGTGGATGTGCTTATAATTATTCCATAAATATTTAATTTTTTATAAATATAATTTTTAAATGAATTTGAAGTAACAGTTTATACTTCGTTTATCAATTTTTTATACGGTTATATTTAATTGATAAAAAAGTATCCAAATAAAAAATAAAATCGTAACTAATATATTAGTAAATATATTATTATAAAGAAGTTTACTTGTAACTCATAATGGCATATAAGTATAAATCGTAAATATTAATTTGCTTGTACTGTAAACTATTTCGAATACTCTGTACCAGAAAATTGTTTTTTTGATTAAATATAGATCATTAATCGACGGTTAGTTCAATTTAAACTTTAAATTTATTTGAAATTTTACAGCAATTGAGTTGTACAGTTAAACCGCAGTATTAAACAAGAAAACAATATATTTTGTTTTTTGTCTGTAAAAAAAGTATCTAAGAGAAAAAACTATTTGTAAGACGTCGAAATTCGGTTTTATTGGTTTGCGATTGCGGGTAAAAATCTATCATTCAACTGCAAAAAAAAAAAAAAAATGCAATGAATTCCACGTTTGTTGAATGTCATTTTTAAGAATTTCGACATACTGCAAGACAATTATAATCGGTTCAGTTGTCCGTAGAGTTTTCTTCGTTCGAGACATTTGCTTTCGCGAAAAGTTACCATTATTTTTTTTACACGTCTAATATGAAATACATATGGCATTAAAAGTGTGACTATTGATTGTGTACATCGATTAAATCTTCATACGTGGATGTATGTACTTATACAAATAAATATAATGATTTATCGTGTTTGTATATTTATCACTAATTAATCATTATTACTATTACTATTCATCAAACAGTACCGTCGTATGCTTTAATTTTTATTACTCGTTATAATAAAAGTCAACTAACCTTACACAAGCAATGAATTGAAATCACACACCAACTTGTATTATAAATGGTTTTTTGAAACATTTATTGGTGACAATATTATAACATTATTATTATAAATTCTATTATTATTACTATATTACTATTACACGATGGGTCGTTTGAAAATTTTACTAGTTGTACATATTTTTGTGTTATTATAAGACATAAGTATACCTCGGCTGGGAAAGGTGTTACTACACCTGTAACATCCCACCCTTGGCTACGCTATTGACTAGGAATTATGATGTCGTATTCCCGCGGAACTTGTTTAGATCTTTTTCACTACATTTGCTCCACTATATTTGGTTGACCAAATACTCTATTTAGCCTAATTTGTTCGATTTATTGAAACGTATCCTAGTAATGTTAATTCTATTATTTACAGTGTGTTTTTTTCTTTAATCCAATACCCTTGGATTAGAATGAAGTTTTTTTGAGGAGTTAAAGAATATTAAAATACACATTTTGTGATAATTTTCAAATTGTTTTTTCTTTTATTGCGTGCGTGCGCAGTAAAATATGCATTTTTTTTAAATGACAAATACATTTTCAACAATAGTTTTCGGTACAACTAATTTTTTAAGCTACTATGATAAATAAATTTATTTTCTATTTTGAAAATTGATCGATATACAGGTATCTTAAGTTTAATAAAAGAAAAAAAAAAATAATATTTTTGCTAAATTTTTCGATACTCTGAATTTTATAATTTGAATATTATTTATGGTTGGAAGCATGGTATATGGAAGATTAAAATATATTCAAATAAAGTTATACGTTTTATTTTTATTTTAAATTTTAAATTTAGTTAAAATTATTTTTAATCAATTCATTACAAATAATACAACTCGCCTAATAAATTGTTTGAAATTTTCCTCGTTGTTAAGTTAGCGGTGCTGATAAAATACAGAAAGTTGAAAAATGAAGTAATAATATTTTCTATAACTTAAGATTGATGCAATTTAGTTAATTTTAAAGATAGGAAAAAGTATATTTATCAAAGTTTCTTAAAAAGAAAAATAACAGTTGTATCTAAATCTGGTGTTGAAATTAAGTATTGCCATTAAAGAAATGCGAGTTTTATTGCCCCTGCACATAATTAAATGATATTTTATGACAATATTTCGTGTTACTATCTGAGAGAAATACATTGTATATAAAACACGACCGAATTAATTAACGGTTATATTCGCGTATCAGAAGTAGATTGATCTTCAATACATACGTGATCATTGGAATTTTTCGTAATTTTATCTTTTCTGTAATCTCCCACACGTATTACGATTTGAGATCAGGAATAGTACAAAGTGATTTTTTTATTTTGAATATGGTAAGTTGTTCATTTTATTTTTTGGTATTAATTTAACTCTCAGAAGCATTGCATCACAATGTCTCAAAAGTAATAGGATTACGTTTCAATATTTTTCAGGAATTTCCAGATTTATAAAATTTTGTTTTTATGGATTTTTTTTTCGTTATTTTCACGCGGTAACCTTGAGTGGATTGATACTTATAATATCCTACAACAATACGATCGTATGAAGCGGTGTTTACGTAATATATTTCCTTTATCCGACGTTTTATTGACTATAGAGACCATAAACGCCCACAACACGCCTGTCACCACTGCCGGTCCAATAGTTTCTTGATTTATTTTTTTTCATCTCATGTCAATTTACAATATTAAAATATTATTCGAATGATAATGTAAATATATAATGCTAATAATAATATTAATTTTAATAAATACACAACCGGGATATAAATACACATAACGGGACTAGACCCAATAGTTATATAATAAATGTTAGTTCAAAGTGCAATAAGAATTTAAGATTTCGGATGAAGACGAAAAGTAACAATCGATATACTTGTAGCAAAATATTAATGTTCTTGGAAAAGGAAGAGGAAATTAGTAAGGTATTTAGTGCAGTGAAGCGAAATGTAGAAAAGAAGGACTGAACGGCTTCTATATATAAGAAGGATTATTAAATGCGGTAGAGTTTAAAAGAGAAGAAGAATTAACTATTAACTAATTCATGAATATATTACATGTATATATATATATATATATATATATATATATATATATATATATATCTGATGATAATCGATGTAGTTATAAGACTCGAAATTTCTAATTTGATCTAATCGGGCTACAGTTTTGGTTATAAGTATGATATTAAATTTAAACTATTACAATATCCAAAAGCGATTTTGAACACGTTTAATACGACATCACTATCTGATTTAAACGTAAGAACTTCAAATCATTGATCCATTCTCCAATAATTGATTTAAATTTTGGCGTCGTAAAGTGATAAGATTTTCGGTAAATTAATTAAATTTACCAAATTATTTATTAAATTCGTATACCTAATGTTGTAATTATTCGTGGATGTCGATTTGATTTCGCACGGGGATGATATAATAATGGAAATAAGACACGGATTTCAGATTTTTGTATTAGCTAAATAAAGGTTAGAAACTGGAGTGAAATTAGTGAAATAATATTACGTCCCCGCATGTGTATGTAAGTGTATATTGTATGCACGTGTTATATATTATTTAAACGAGCACGCTGCATGACGGTCCATGTATAATATAACGTTCCGCGTCTGCGAACCTAACTTGCCCCGTTGCGAATACGTTGTATAATATTACATTCTCATAAAACCACGTGTGACTTAAGCCGCATCGTACACCTGGTACTTGGTAGTTATATTATGCAACATGTTTTCGCAGTTGTACGCTTGTACTATGTATTATTATCACCGGTGTACCAAGGTCATGACGAACTGAGACTACGTCAGGGGCGCGAATTGCAAATGGAGCGTATAATATATATATATATTTATATATTATTTGGTCGCAGTTCAATACTAGATTCGAATATAATGTATACATTTTACGATCAATGTAATCAAATTGAAATACCGATAAATGCTAAAATTGTATGAAAATGAAACTAGGACCGGATAAAAAAAGTTCATAGATCAGAAATGGCCTGCGGTCGCAACAGTTGCCCATCTTGGCGTATTATAACGTGTTCAGGCTGCTCGAAGCGTTTAAATTATTTCATTCGATATTTGTCGAGACCCATGAAAACCGAAACTAATAGACGTTTAGAATTGTTATACGATAAAAAAAACTTATAAAAATATATATTTAGATGTAATCAAGTATAAGATATTAATAAAGAAAATAAAAATAAAAAACCTGAATTTTTGCTAAGACAGGTACAAAATATAAGATTTCAAAAAAATATAATGATTTGAAGGTGGGTGAAATTGAAAAAAAGGTAAATTACCTAGGTCGGATGAAATATAAGGATGGATGAATAATATTGCTGTAATGTACTTTTAAACTTGAAAACTATATGCCATTCCTTTCGAAAAAATGATACTGTGTAAAAGAGGTCGGGTAGATTATATTATATTTCTAAAGGTGGTTGATAAAGTAGTAAAACCAAATTTATCAATAGGTAAGTTGAAGTTGAATGTTCTAACTTTTGAAGAAAAAAATGCGAATAGGTAGGCAAGTAAGTGATATTAAAATATTATTAAGTATGTTGCCACCTGTATTATCAAACTATAACTTTAAATATAATATACATTTGAAAAAATAGAAAATTTCAAATACCTATATACTATACATATTTCATTAAAATATTAATTAATTAACTTATTATTTATTATAATTTTAAACGGACTGTAGTACTGTTATATATTTGTCTATATAGTGTAATTTAAAATTCTAATTTTTAGTAGTAGTATTTTACAAGTATTTTATCAGGGGTATTTTAGTAGCTAGTACTCAGTTAATGTTTTTTGTTGCTTTTATTATAATTTATTAAATAGCAAATAAATAAGTAATATTGTTAATTATAAATTCGTCAAAATATTCGATTTTGTCAACAATTAATTTTCTAACGATTTTAAAACTTTTTACTACTTTACGATAAATTCTTTTTACCAAATACCAAGGAATTGTGCTTACTTTAATGAACAGTCGTGTCTAATTTTGGGTGACCACTTAGCTTAGGTGACCATAGATATGATGTATGTGAACAAGTAAAATGTGTAACTCAAAGTGCCACAGAAACAATCCGTGCTCAAATAAATAAATTAAGTAAATGCTTGAGTATTTTTTTGTGATTACTTAAAAATATTCGTTTTTATCGATATCACTATGATTATATCATATTATGTATACGTGTACGAATATTTATATGATCATTATTACACGCAGTATGACCACAAAACTGTACTGTGGTGTACTTTAAATATGCGGTCTGCAATAATTTTATCTAAAGCAGTTTGAGCTTTTAACTGTGTTTAGTAATATGTTTCAGTTTTGCAGTTATTTTGACCACGGTCAAGTTTTATTTTCAATTGCTATTTCTTAAGATGTGTCAATGTACAATGCAATTAGACGCATCTAACGCAAACATAATACGCGGTCAATAAGCGAATAATAAGGTTATTTCAGCGCATATTTTTCGTCATGTAAAGTTATTGTAATATCGTATAGTTTACAACTTTTGAGGCTGTAAGATCATAATTAAGTTATGTATACATAGGCGCACGTTCAGTCAAGAACTTGGAAATTCTAATATTATTCACTATAGCGCAAACCCCGTAGGGAGCTTTGCTTAACTAAAAATATTTTCATTTCACAGTAAAATTATAGAAAAAAAAAAAAATTATAATATCCGATTTTCAAATGAAAAATCTTTTATTACTTAATACATAATCAATACTTTTCTTAAAAATATTAAATTAATAAATTAAATCTTTTTATTATTTTATATTTATTATTAATTTATACATTAATTTAATGCACATCATAGCAATACAATTCCCTAAAAACCATTACTTATTTCATGTGTATAATAATAAAATATGTATCGTACTGAGTGAATTATTTTGATTTCTTTTATAACTTTTTAGGCTATTAGTCTTACCAATGTCCAATATGGACTGGGACAAAATTCATTCACTTTAACGTAAAATGAATCCTTTATAAAATATTTTCATATTAAAACCAACCGGGGATGCTGATTTATGACTTGGAAGATACTTCGTATGTGTGTCAATATATATATATACCTACTCAGTTCAAATCAAATGGTAATCATCTGATTATAGGATACACATTTTTAAGAAAACGAAACATTGGTTTTAGTGGCATGTATACACTATAATATCCTGATAAATCGAATGAACTTTTGGTCACAATTGATATTATTATGATTATTATAATACTACGACGACATACGGAAATCCTAAACTTAATCCCATTTGATAATAATTATGCGATTTCATAGTAATGGTTTCAGCTGTAATAGATTTAGAAGGTAGAGTATTAAATCCTGGACCGGCGCTATAGTAGCGGCCAAGCAGGGTTGCACTTGCAGCCCGGGGTCCAGCTCTTTAATAAGGACTCTGGTACTGTGGACAAACATAATTAAATAAATAATTTATATTGACGTCCCGAGTGTAATTTCGAATGTCATATGTATGTGTGTGTATTACAATATTATTCTTTACAATTGGTCGCAAGTAACATAGTGTATAAGTCCATATAGTAGCAACATTAATACATTATTGATACGAAAATACAAATGTATCGTAATATTTACTATGTTTTAACGGATGAAATTTGAACGTACGAATATTCGATACATTTACAATAAATAATTGCGTTTTACTGGAGCTGTTTAATATATATCATAACGTTGTGCTTATGGTTATAATTTCATAAGTACAAAGATTAATATTTTCGATTTAAAAATGATTTTAAAGATCTCGGGTTTTTATTGTGTTTTAATAATATACGTATGTACGATTTACAAATTGTAATAAATATTTTGTAATAGGCTGTGCATTTATAAAAATTATGAATTTATTATTATTACGGTAATATAATATAAATATTATATACGAGTATAACTAAGTTGTGACAATAAGTTTCTGAAAAGGTAGTAAAATAGTTATCGTAAATTTAAATGCTCAAGATATTTATAACATGAAACATGACGCGATCGCATTATGTATTTAATAGTTTAATAATATAATAATTATATTATTAAACTATTTAATACAAACGTAAACTATTACATAATTTACGTTATACAAATAATTGTGATTTCAAATATTTATTACAAAATAATAATATCGGATTATTATTTTTATTGTTCAACATCAGACTATTACATAAATTATAAGACATATAATTTATGCATATTTTACTATAATGTAAGATTTCCTGTTTAATCTAAAACTCGAAACTTTGATGAAAAATTTATTCGATATGTTCAGCCGAAAAAATAAATGATTAAGTATTTTCTGGTATTTCCCAAACCACAATTTAATTTTGACCATTGCATATAATTTTCTTTAAAACCATATTCTCGCAGTTTTTTATTCGTTTCGATATACGGAATCGTTTTAGTGTAAAAAAAATAACTCTCAAACGGTTGATATAGTTGTTCCTTCTCCGATCTAAGTAGGACATTTTTGCTGTACCCAAAGCGCGTAGGTTGTGGAATGTTATTGTTTGAGAATATTTTTGGGTATATTAACTTTGCTGTATGATTATGTAGCGTGTCCTACACTCCGTTATTACTTGTTTATTCACCACAAATACGTGCGTGTTGGTTGATGTTCATGTATTGCAGAAGTCTGTTGTTTTTCGAACACGTTTCTTCTGTAGCTCGTGCTGTTGCCGTATTCATTTTTTAAGTTTTCGTTATTCGACTTGGTCATAAAGTTCGGTCGCTGAACAGCAATTATTTTCTGGATAACAAATTACATAATTGTTTTGTTTGCAATTCTATCATGTTTTCATAGTACATAGAATTTCTCATTACACACGGTGCGATTGTCCACCCGGCTTATTTCTGTACAATATTTGTCAAAATACACAGTTTCGTGATCACCTTGTGTTGTGTTATTGTAATAATATTTTATGTGTAGTGATCATGTGATCATGGCATTGGATCGAAAAAAATCGGGGAGACAGATCATCCGGTCAACGGCCGTTAAACATAAGAAGTTATTTATATAATATATATATATATATATATATCTTCTTCTTCTTCTTCTACTTCGCCTTCCTCCCAACTATTTGGGGTCGGCCACCCTTGTCCTACACCTCCACTTTACTCGGTCAATCACATCTCCTCTGCACACACCGACAGCCCTCATGTCATTCTCCAAAGTCTCCAACCATCTCTTTTTTGGTCTTCCTCTTCCTCTTTTCCCTTCAACGTCCATCTTCATAACCACTCTTACTGCATTCGTTTCCTCTCGCCTCATCACATGCCCAAACCATCTTAGCCTATTTTCTCTCATCTTGTCCACAATTGGCGCTACACCAACACTACCTCTCACGTATTCATTCCTTATTCTATCTTCTCTTGTCACTCCACTCAACCATCTAAGCATTCTCATTTCCGCGACACTCATACTTTGTTCTATTCTCCTGTTAACCGCCCAACACTCTGAACCATACAACATAGTTGGTCTCACTACACTTTTATAAAATTTACCTTTCAGCCTAATTGGAATTCTCTTATCGCATAACACGCCCGATGCTTCTCCCCCTTTCATCCACCCAATATATATATATATATTTTTTACATATATATATATATAATATATATATATATATATATATATATATATATATATATATATATATGTAAAAAATAAAAAAAAATATTAAAAAAAAACGTATATCGTTTGTTAATTAAAAATGTACTCGTAATATAATTTATCTATAATCATACAGTAGATTGGGAAACACAAATATAAAACATATTTAATAATTTGAACGAGTAAAAATTATAAAAACATAGTTTCATATTAGCTTACTGGTTGTTATTAGCTCAATATACTGTAACTAAATGATTCTCGGCTCATCAATCCTTTTTCGATCATACTTATGATAACATTAATAACTATTAAAGTTAAGTATGGTGGTTGGCAGTAATTTTTTGATACCATTTAAATTAATTTTCTAAAAATTATATTATAGTTTATCTCGTTTCCATATTCATCAAATCGAGTTGAGTGAACTTTGGTCAACATCATTGTTGTAAAAGAAGCTTCTTTCCTTTTTTTTTTTTGATATTTGGAGGCGGTAGATGTTTTTTTTAGGACAAAAAGTCCTCGCACACAAAACTATTGTTTTAGACGATAATGTATCTTGCCGTTTCATTTGGTTAGTTGGTCATAAATTAACATTTACCCATATTATTTATGCGGCTAATATAAATAGATACCCATTACCGATATTAAAGTCTAAATACTCGTTGTCCGTTGCCTATTGTTGCCCCGGTGTTGTTTAACGATGCGAATAAATTATTATGAAACCGAAAACCGTTTCGTCGGAAATGTCATTTTCGGATCGCACGTAGACCGTGATCTTATTTAACCGGATAATTTTATAAGAATTACTTTATTTTATTAACAACTTAAGTTACTGTAACTGTAAGTTGACTTGAAGTCTGACTTTTATTTATTTTCTAGAGTGATTCATTACAATCTGTAGTTCACCGATGAGAGAGAGATTGTAGATTATATGGGTTTGATAATTTATGCTTGTTACTATAACTGAAATATCATGCCTTATGTGTCACCAAGCCATATTTTCTATTATTTTAAATCAGAGCAATTTATACAATTTTTAATTTAAAAAAAATTTTAGTCTAAAAAGCGTACAACTATCGTATATTCTTATGATATTTATTTTTATCTGTTTATACTATATTTATTTACAAATACCTCAATCAAGTATTATTAAAATCAACACATACAAAAAAAAAAAAGAACCGGATGGGCCTCGCTCTGCTGTACAGATAGGGGTGGAGTGCACCTCGCTTATAGGATAGGTCATTATTATAATGGATTTGTTAAATTTGAATGCAATGATAGATATCATTGTATACGAATAACGATTCTGAACGGAGTTCATATGTTTGTCTAGGATATAATACATTGTTATTTATAATCATTGTAAAAAGTATATTTTATTTTGAAACGATAAATATATTTTTCAATTAGGATGGGTTGGCAGTTGCACACAGCGATATAGTTTGTCAGTCTAGAACATTCTACATTATATTATATTTTACATGTAATTTTATGTCAATATTCGCTGTTCAAACGCTTATAAAAAAAAAATTGTGCCTATGGATTTTAATAATTTTTGAATGACATTAAGAACTACTTCTGTGGAATCTTCGATTAAATTTTCAAGTATTTTGTAGAAGCTAAATTTTTTTTATCACCGATTATAAAAATAAAATGTAAAAAAATCGAATATTTTAAATGCCTATAAGTGGCTTAAAAATCAATATAATATTTTGAAAAAAATATGACATAAAGGAAATACCAATCTTAACAGCTGGTAGAAATTTCAAAAATCTGCGACTTATACTTT
The DNA here is from genome assembly GCA_034509805.1 of Sipha maydis. Taxonomy (NCBI): domain Eukaryota; kingdom Metazoa; phylum Arthropoda; class Insecta; order Hemiptera; family Aphididae; genus Sipha; species Sipha maydis. The sequence continues at coordinate 215,981 of JASXSY010000400.1, forward strand.
TTGAATTATAAAAAATATTTAAAATCGTTTGACAATAAATCGCTATTTTATGCAATTTCGTAAATATTTAAATTTCAAACAGTCATAAAATTTTTTCCTCAAATTCCGGTAGAAATTTTTTTAAAGATTTTTGAAGAGTAGCTTATAGATAACCTAGTGTTAAAATTTTGAACCTTAAGTATGAACAGAAAAAATTTTATGAATTTTTATCTACAAAATAACTTGCAAATTATCGTGATTTTTACATATTTCGTATAAATTGGAACTTTGAGCACTTATAAAAAAAAATTGTGACTTACGATTTTAGATTTTTTTTTATCAGTTAAGGAACAACTTATAAGAAACCTTGTATTAAATTTTCAAGATTGATTATGTCGAAAACTGGTTTTGCGTAAAAACTCCCGTTTTTTCCAAAATTTTTTTATGGTTTTTCCCGTCGCATTTAAAAAATATTGGAAATTTTTTACTTTTAAAAAAAAAAAAACACACATCATTGTAAAATCAATACATTCTTCACTCCGTTCATAATCTAAAAAATTTAAATATTTTCTTGGTAACTAAAAGTGAAAAAATCGTATACATTTCGGCTAGAACCAAAAAATGGTTATGTCCCTTTAAAATTTTTTCTAAGTGTACATATTTTTAGTAATAAGCACAATATCTCAATATTTCAATTTAATTAATATGGTATAGACTAAAAACACTAGTAAAACATTACAAGAGTAAACTTTTGAATGTACGCTAATCAGTGAGTAAATGGTATTGAATTATGTCATCATATTATATATAATTCAATACCACTACATATTTTATAATTTTACGTTTTTAAATAAATACAAGTACATGTAAATGTATATGTTGGGTACACTTTTTTGTATGCGCCTAAACATATTTTTTTTACAATATTGTTCTATATTTATGTACAAATTATTATATTATTATATTTGATTCTTCTTCACATTGCGTTTTATAAAAAGTGTAAAAGAAAATGAAGATGTAACATATAAATGTTAATTATGAGTA